>JAPYZL010021094.1:0-27085 GCA_030522825.1 Platygaster orseoliae
GCAGACCGCAGTAGCGCATTTGTTGCGCAAAGATAACGGCAACATAAGCATGCGGCAGTGTTGCCACCATTCGCGTTCACAAACATTAGACAAATCTTATGACAATGGATGGAGCAAACCTCATTGCCAGTATTTTTACCTGCACGAATGTCTTTCTGGGATTGTTTCAATGTACCAGAAATGCGAGGTGTCAAAACAACCTTGTAAAATATATTGTTTGTTGCTTTTTGGTGATAAATATATATTTTTAAACATGAACAAGGGGATGATACTTACGCAATCGTCAAGAATAATTGGTATTGATTTTTTTATTTTATTAATAAAACAGAAGAAAAAATAATGGAAACAAAGTGTTTTTACTGCGCAGCTTCGGCAGGTATACATCGAAATGTTTCAAAAATTATTAAATTTTTACATGGAAAAAGATATAAACTTCATTTGAAAAATCCAAATTTATTAATAAACTATGATGGACGAATTAATAAAACAACAAAAAATACGAAAAATCAATAAAACTGAAATATAACTCGAAATAAATTTGCATAAAAAATTATGAAATGATGAAAATAATAAAAAATTAAATAAAATATAATGAAACTTAAATAATAATAACAATGTAAAAAGATTAAATAATAAAAATATTCAAAAATGAAAATAAAATAAAACTAAAAATATTATATGTTCAATCAGTAAGACTAAAACATGAAATATGTAAAATCATTACAAAAATATATCAGAAAGAGTAATCAAAAATAATACAAAAAATGTTATAATGATAAAAAATGAAAAATAAAAACAACTAAATAATTGGAAGTGAAAGTAAAAATCAAACTCATATAGGTATGATGAAAAATTATAAATTGAAATAATTAAACAAACATAACTTAAAATAAAAATAAAATGAAAAAAGTGAGGTAATTAAAATAAAATAAAACGTTTATATAATAAATTCATTCAGGAAAAATAGAACATGAAATATGAAAAATCAATACTGAAATATTAATATCTCAAACAGAAAGCAAACTTGATACAAAAAAAATAATTAAAATGTTTAAATAATATAAATAACGAAATAATTAAGTGATAGTAAATTTAAAATTTAACTCAAATATTATAAAATAGTAAAATTGAATTCAATACAATTATATTTCGCTAAAAATAAAAAAGTGAAAAAAAGTAAAACAATGAAAAAATTATAATTATTTAACAGCTGAAAATTAAAATAAAATTAGAATATAATAAATTTAATCAATTCAACTTAGATATAATGAAACCTAAACAATAAGAACTATGTAAAAAGATAAAATATTACAAATATTGAAAAATCAAAATAAAATAAAACTATATTGAAAAAAATTGAATTAAAGTGTGAACTAAAATAAATTTAATACATAAAACAAGAATATTATAAAACTGAAACTTTACTGAAAAAAAATTGAAAAAATTAAAATAATGTAAAAAAATGCCTGTGTACATATTTACATTTATTATTTTTTGTCGATGCCAAAATTTTTATTATTAAATTTTTAAATAAATTAATTAAATTGAATAAATTATTAATAAATTTTTTTATTTGGACTTCCAATTAGAATGAAATACTAATCAAATCATAAATGACATGAGGGTAAGAAAATAATTACGACTGAAAAAATTTATACGTTTATGTAAACAGACCTCAAAAAAAAGCAATAAACAAAAAAAATTCAAAATTTTTAAACAATGTTTCAATTATTTCTTCAATCATTTTGACTCTAAATTGATTGAAGGCTGTAACAATAATTGTATTCAGTAATATTTTAATGTGCCAGTCATTTTATCTGAAAAAGAGAAAATTCTAGTAAAACGAAGACGTTTCCAATAATTATGAACTGATTTTTAAATACTTTTTAGAATAAAATCAAAGGTGCATTACATTTCTTAAATTGAAATCGAAATCATTCAAATATTCATAATAGAAGAATTATCCTAATATGCAGGAAATTTTAAATAATGTATCATATATCAATGTGAACTATATAAATAAAATATATTTTATCTATTTTAACAGAAAGTGAAGTGAAATAATTATTAATGTTGTATTTCAACCTAAAATATTAAAAATCATTCGAAATTGATCCATTCTCACGATATTCATTTTCCTTTCTTTTTCCTACACAGCGTAAAAAAACTTTCATTCATGCATACATTGCATAATGCCACACTTGAACGATAACGATTGATATTTGCTTGCATGAAACGTAACCAAATTTCTCTTTCTCGGTGTTTTAATTTTTAATTTTGTTTTTGTCGCTTCAAACGTTCTTGATTATTACATTTTCAATCAGCTCTCTGCAACTTTTCCGTTTACGATCTTACTTCAAAAGAATAATTTTATAAACATAAATTTATATTCATTCTGTAACTATACAAAGTGAACTTGTTTCCTTATTAATATAAATCGAATCTTCCAATGTTATGGAAATTCCCCAGATCGAATCCTCTCCAAAGATCTTTGTTCTGATCACATAATCCAAGATAAGCAATCGAGTGTTTGTACCAACTTGAAAAAAGTCGCAAAAAAAATTGTCCGGGAATTTTGATTTACCGGAGATAAAAGTTCCTTGGGATGGAAATTTATGTCCTTGCTTGTATAACACGATCGTAAAATCTTCTCTGCGTACAAGGATGTATCGTAAAAGTCGTTTGAAAAAATTTGTTGTAAAAGTTTCCATAATAAAAAACGCTCTCTTCACGATTTCACAATTCTAATTTTATTAAATTTGTAAGTGAGAAATGCAACCAAAATCATTTTTCATTACTGTGAAACGAAACATGATGAAATAGAAAACAATTTTCTAAATTTATGTTATTGATGGATAAATATGAAATTACAAATTATATGTTAGACTCAGCTAAAATCATAAAAATCAAAAAAATTTTAACAGTGCAAGGTACGGCAAGGAAAACAATCGTAAATATCCACTGAAATGACGAGAAAGCCGCGGCAATAAATTTCCGATTCCGTAAATAACGCGATTTGCGTGTTTGCCTTCAATTGACAAAGACATTTCCGTTTGGAGCTTGACGTTTAGCGGCGAAAGTTGTCAATTTGCAAAGTCAGATGATGCGGCTTCTGCTATTTTTAAGCGCATGAACTACAATTTGTAAAGTGTACTTTACAAACAA
Source organism: Platygaster orseoliae (assembly GCA_030522825.1). Taxonomy (NCBI): domain Eukaryota; kingdom Metazoa; phylum Arthropoda; class Insecta; order Hymenoptera; family Platygastridae; genus Platygaster; species Platygaster orseoliae. The sequence goes on from JAPYZL010021094.1 coordinate 3,166, forward strand.
TGATCGAGCGTTTTTCGAGAATTGCTTATAATTTTTTTCAAACCTGTCATTTATGGAATAATTATTTCTTCATTCTTTATTGAACTGGAAATGCATTTCCTTTGAAAATTGATTTTCTAAAAACTTTCATTATAAGGTACTCAAATCATGAATATTTGACAATGACTTAATACTTTGAAGATTCGAAATGAGGTCGTTAACCATCTCAAGGATAAGTGTTGAACATTTAAGAGGTTTTAAAGTGAAGAAAGCAAATAAGCCCCTTGCTTTCATTTGTCGCTGGCAGTAACGGGGTGTAATTTTCATAGATCGAAAGCTCGTTGAAAAGAGTGTAAAGTAGGGTCTCTCAAGGATGGGAAGGGTGGAAATAGGCGCGAAGTTCCAAGTCGGGAAAGTCAAATAAGGCCGTGGGAAAAGGAAAAAAGAGGCGAAAAGAGAAAGGGGCGAGACTGAGTTGGTTCTATGCGAGCTGAATTGTAAACCGGCTGAACTTTCCGCCTCCTTTTCTGCTCGTTGCCCGCGCCCGGAGACGGCGATGAAGTGGGTCGAAGTGCGAGAATGAAGTTGGTTCCTTCTTCAAATTACATTTGGCCACTCGTCGGGCGACTCTTTCCATCTTTTTTTTCTTGTGTTTTTCCTTTTCTGCAAGCTTTTTTCGCGATTCTTATACTTTCTTGGAGAAAAGGAAAAGTAGTGAATTTGTTTTTGGAACTGTAAAATGTTTTTTTGCGATGAGATTTTTTGTAATGTTGTAAATTTATTGTTATTTTTGTAATTTTATAACAAAATGTTCTATCTTTGAAAAAGACGTTTTTAGAACTATGTAGAGCCAAATTTGATAGGTGAAAAGAATTTATCGATATTATCGTAAAATATTGTCGACATTACTTGGAAAAGTCAATCTTACTTTAAGATGTAACGAAATTAAGGCACGCCTTGAAATTCGAATATTTCCTTTAATCGAGTACATGGTTGAATTTATTTTCAAGCAGGCAAGTCTTAAATCAAGAAGATATATCTTGAATCAAGAATGATTTCCTCAAATTAAGACTTGCCCACTTGAAAGTTATTGTGAACATAGAATAAATTCAAGGTAATATTTGAATTTCAAGTTGTAAGTTAATTTTGTTGCATCTTAAAATAAGATATAGTTTTTAGAGCGTTCGATTAAAGGCTATTCATAACTTACATAATACAATTTTTGGCATTTTTTGATGACTCGTAGCACAGAAAATTCAAAAAACAAATATTTTTGAATTTTACATCTTTTATCCACAAATAGAATGTAAATACACATTAAATAAAAAAATTATATTTCAAACAATCAAGTAACTCTATATTAAATTATTTTGAAATGGGAATAACAAGTACAAAGGTGCTAAGCATTTGTGATTTCATTAATAATATTTCAAATAATCCATAGCTTTTAACGTAAAGGTTGAATTTTTCGAAATTTCAAAAAAAATTTCAATAATTAGATATCTTGATTTTTTATTTTAATTGAAACTTTAATAATTTTTGTTTGTAAGAAGGAAGTAATATTTTTAAATTCTACATCTTTTATTTCCAAATAGAATGTAGATATACAGAAAACAAAAAAATTTGTTTCTCAGAAATAAAGTAACTTAGAATCAAATAATTTTGAGTTTCAATAAAAAGGAGAAAGTTGCAAATAATTTGTCATTTTTAAAATAGTGTTTCCAATATTCGATATTTTTGAACATTAAAGTTGACATTTTCGAAATTTCAAAAAATGATACTACAAAAAAATGAATTTTATTTTTTATTATTCTACTTAAAATTTTATTAATTTATATAAATTATGAGAAAATAATATTTTAAAATTCTTCATCTTTTATTCCCGAATAGAATGTAGATACACAGTAAATAAAAAAATTAATTATTAAGAAATCAAATTACTTGAATTCGAATTATTTTGAGTTCGATTTAACAAGTACACAGATGCGAAGAATTTGTAATTTTAATAATCATATTTCAAATATTCCATTTTTTTTAACGTGAGCTTTGAATTTTTTGAAATTAAAAAAATTAATCGCATCAATTAGATATTATGATTTATTATAATAATAAAAATTTCAATATTTTTATACATTAAGAAAAAAATAATATTTTTATATTCTTCATCTTTTACTTCCAAATAGAATGTAGATACACAGAAAATAGAAAAATTTGTTTCTTAGAAATAAAGTAACTAAGAATTGTATAATTTTGGGTTCGAATAAAAAGAACAAAGTTGCAAATGATTTGTCATTTTTTAAATAATATTTCTAATATTCAATATTTTTTAACATTAGAATTGAAATTTTCAACATTTCAGATAATGATAATACAATAAATTGAATTTTTTTTCTATTATTCTATTTGATATGTCATTAATTTATATAAATAATGAAAAAATAACATTTTGGGATTCTTAATTTTTTATTGCCGAATAGAATATTGATGCACAATAGATAAAAAAATTAGTTTTTAAGAAATCAAGTTACTTTCAATCGAATTATTTTGAGTTCAAATGAACAAGTACATAGTTGCAAATATTTTGGAATTTTATGATTAATATTTCAAATATTCTATATTTTGCAATGTGAGGCTTGATTTTTTCGAAATTGAAAAAGAAATAATTTCATCAATTAGATATTATAATTAATTAAAATATTAAAAATTTGAATAATTCTATACGTTAAGAAGAAATTAATATTTTTATGTTCTTCATATTTTATTTCCAAATAGAATATAGATACACAAAAAATAAAAAAAATTGTTACTTAGAAATAAAGTAACTGAGAATCGAATAATTTTGGATTCGAATAAAGAGGACGAAAGTACAAAAAATTTGTCATTTTTTAAATAATATTTCTAATATTCGATTTTTTCAAACGTAAGAGTTAAATTTTTCGAAATTTCAGAAAATGATACTTCAATATATTAAATTTTATCTTTTCTTATTCTCATCATTATTTCATTAATTTAAATAAATTATAAAGAAATAATATTTTGGAATTCTTCATCTTTTCTTTCCAAATACAATATTAAAGATACACAGTAAATAAAAAAATTAGTTTCTAGGATCAAGAAACTTAAAATCAAATCATTTTGTATTCGAATTAAAAAGTACAAAGTTGCAAATAATTTGTCATTTTTGAAATAATATTTCTAATTTTCGATATTTTTTAACGTAAGGGTTAAATTTTTCGAAATTTTAGTTTGGAAGTTCGAGAGCTACGAAAATTCAATACTGTGTTGATTGTTTATTAATTGATTTTTCTTCTCATTCAGAACAAAACGACTTGAAGAATTATATCAAGAGTACAAAATCAAGAAAATATGAAAATATGAAATACTGAATTATGCAGATAAACTACAAATTGTATATTTATTCAGTAATTTTTTAATTTTTTGTTTCTTTTTATAAATTAATCATTGATACTCGTACACATAATATTTTTGTTTGAAAAACTCAAAAAAACCTTCGAATTCCGTTTGACATCACTGTGAAAATTGAATCTTATTTTCAGATGCAATAAAATTAAGGCACGTTTTGATATTCAAATATTATTTTAAAAGTCCATGTTCACAATTAATTTCAAGCAGAAAAGTCTTAAATTAAGGTAATTCAACGTAATTTGAGTAAATTATTTTTGATTCAAGACATATCCTCTTGATTCAAGACTTGCTTGCTTGAAAATAAACTTGAAAATGAACTGGATTCAAGATACTTTCTGAATTTCAAGTCGTCCCTTAATTCTGTTGCATCTTAAAATAAGATTGATCTTTTAGAGTGCATATTTCAATTTTTTCTCATATTTGTAGAAATTCAGCATGGAACTTCTTAGAAAAGTGTTGATAAATGCTAAAAATTATGGAACGATTAGATTTTGTTCTGATTTTCATTGTTTTTCTTCTGACATTAAAAACGTACACAATGTTTCGAATTGTTTATTTTAATGAAACACATTGATAGAAATCGTGTAAATAAATTATACAAAAATTTGTTTTTTTTATTTATAGATGAGTTGATCAAGATATACTTCCCAAGAAAATAAAAAATTGAAAAACAGTTTAGTGAAGAAAAGCAATAGAACATTTTTTCTGAATTTATGTTTGTTCTTATTCAATAATCTATTTGCTCAGCTTACAACTCCACTGTAAAACAAGCTGTGAAAATTATTATAACTGGCAACACACACTCTAGTGATTTTTTCACTTCCCAAAACATTTTGGTACTGTATTCACTTGCAATAAAGAATTTTGTATAACTGAAATTTAATTACATTTCCTTTCCCTTTTTAACTTTGATTTTTTATTCAGATTTCACTCAAACTGCAATTAATACAAAAAATATCATTATGTATATCACTTTTTCGTCAAAATCAATTGAAACACTCAAACTTAATCGACTTGTTTCCGCGTCAAGATCTAAACTTCAGATGACATCTTCGTTATAATAATCTGCAAGAGAGAAGAAAGCGCAAAGTCAATTATTTGTTCATTTATTTCGCAGAAGTGTAGACATTTCTCATCCACATAATCGAATCAGCGAGTTGACGTGTCAACTGTTGTGACTTCGGGATTGATATAAACCCCGTCGTCTTAATGAGCCAACACTCTTCGGTTCTCCAGAGCGAGAACGCGAATTAAGTAACAGACGCGATCGCGAAAAAGAATTCTTTAAAAATATATATATAAATCTACAGACCTGTCGTCTGAGATTATCTTCTCAATTCATGGAGCTGCGAAAAATGGATACGCCTTGAATATTTTAATGCCCGAGCATCGTCGCTTCTTGTCTTGATGACGTTTCTTGCGGGCTACATTTTTCACGACTAAGTTGTTCGTTATTGAATTATTCATTTTGAATTCTTCCTCTCAAAATTCCTTCTCGATAGATTCGATTTGGTTGTGATTATAAGTCATTAAGTCTCGAATTCCAAAAAAAAGGGTGAAATGGAAAAAAGGATTAATGGACTCGTGCCGAAACAAAGCTGTAGAAAGCTGCACAAAGCTGTTATTGCGGGCGGGTATCGGGCAATTTACGTTATCAACTTGAATTACATTCGAGCACGCTTTATGTGTGCGGCAAATCGATTCACATAACGAAAGTTACAATTCGTGCGGTCCGTTTATTTCGTGGGCGAGTTTCATTGGCCGTGGAAGCCTAACGAATAATGCATCGCGTTCCTCGCGGGAACAAAGCCCGGACTAAGTTCCGCTTTCATTCCGCCTTTTACCGCGAAGGAATCAACGCCGTTCGGCTAACTTCGATCAGGAAAATCGAGATAACGCTCATTAAAGTTAGTTTCGGGATTGTTAGCCTTTTGAATGATTATAGTTATTGAGTTTTCAATGTCGGAAATCGATATTTCAAGGACCAAAGTGTTTTATGGAATGAACATGAAAATCTATTGCAGTATTTTATTTATATGGCTCTTTATTAAGATTTAAATAGAATTTTGAAGTTGAATGTTGAATTCAACTTCTATTACAATGAGTTTTCAATTGATTAAAATGGATTTTCGATTTCTGTCTGAACTGCAATATTTAGACTCGATTTAGTGTGAAAATTCATTCTGAGAAATGAAGAGACAAATTTAAGCTTTTTGAATAGTTATGGTTATTGAGTAAAATTTAACATTTCATTAGTTTAAAATTTAACATTCAATGTTTCATTAGTTGAAATTCTTTACTTTCAAATGACTGTTAACTCATAAATGTGAAAAATCAGTCCAAGTTTGATTTACAGTATTTCAACTGAAGAAATGTAAATTCACTGTAAAGAATCGAAAGAAAAATGGGCAAAAAATTTTGAAAATACTGCACATTCATTAATACAGTCATAAACTACTGTTTTATACTGCTTTGACGTCGTAAAATTATTTTAAGGCCGAAAAAATTTGATGGGTTTTTTGGCAACGAGTTCAAAAAGTAAAGATTTTCGAAATCCTATTCAATAATTTGATGATGGTATCATTCCAAAGAGTTTTAATAGTCCAGAAGTATCGATCGTTTGCTAAATGCTCAAAGTTTTGTAGCCTACTTCGGTTCAACAGCGAATAAGGCCACAATGTCATTTTTTGATTAAACGCTACAGACGGTGAACATAAAATTTTTTCTAAGATTTGGGTTGAAAAATATAATGCTATTTTTATTTTGTAGAATTTTTATTTGAATAAACAAGTATTTCACAAGTTTTTACAGTATTTTACACGATGTTGGAAATGATAAATTCGTTTTTGTGTTATTTTTTTACTGTGGTTAGCCTGGAAAGCGTTATTAAAAATGATTTGCACGAAAAAAAATTTTTATAATATTCAAAATTATTATTTTTAAAACTCGCTAGATGATTGATTCATAATGTTCGTTGCAGGGACGTCTGACTAAAGCGTGATACTACTACTTACGTGATGTTTTGGATTCGATTTCATTATGCGAAATTTTAAAAATAATACGTTTCTTGTTATTCTAGTTTAGAACTGCATATTTTGAATATTTCGGGAATTTTTCAGTACGTTTTCATGCAAATATGTAAATAATAAAGGAAACTGTTAGCAGTTTCTTAATTTTTTAGAAGTACATCAAAATAAAGGATCGACTGTGAAAAAAATAATCAATAGCGTGATTGTAATGACATTCGTCAATAACTATAATTCATTAATTTTTTGAAATTTGGAACATTTTCAAATTTAACTCACAAGTATTTATCATTCGGAAGTATATTGAATTTTATTTGAAGCTGTGGCTATTTCAAATCATTTCTTTTTTTCGTTTCAACAAAAACTGTGGCATTTTTTAGTTTTTTATGCTCGTGATACATGTTTTTCTAAACTCATTTTATGGAAAGTTAAACAAATTAGTGTAACGGTTCTAATATTAAAACAACCAAACATTTTGTTATTAATTTTTAATATGAAAATAGTAGTGAAATTTCCAAAAATCACTTGTCCGATTCAGATACTCATGAATTGTAAAATTAGACTCGTTATATTTTTTCTCTTTATACTCAGAGTACAAGTTGAAATGCCAACAATAAATGTAAAAATAATTGTTTTTTTCCAAATTTATATTGAATATAAAAAAAAATGTTCAACTGCGATTTTTTTATGAAACGCATGTATTTTTGTAGGACATACAAGATTTTTTTATATATAAATGTTTTTTTGAATCAAAGAAAAATCTAACAATTCGAAGGAAAATTCCTCGAGTGTTTTTGAATAAAAGCTCGAAACTTCATGCGATTCTGTGACTATCAAATTTCATAAAGTAAAATTTTTAAACAACTTTCTTAACCATTAGACACCATTACATAAAGAAAAAGTGGAAAACTATAATTTCTAGAATATCATACGACATATAGTAGGTAATACAAATGGAAGGTGAATAAAAAATCCAAGGCTGTATTGAAAATAACAATAATTTTTTGAATGTTATTAAAAGAACGATTGTTCATTATTATATATCATGCAGGAGTTGAGTAAATTATAGGAAAAAAAGTTCATAGATTTTTAAAAGTAGAAGCTTAGGCGTGCCAAATATATTTTCAAGATTTTATAATACAAGAATGAATATTTATTGAAACATGTTACTTATTGCAAAATGTGTTTCAATGTACAAACTTTTTTTAAATAATATTACCACCCACCACAAAAAATGAAATAACATTATTTCTGCTCATATTGACAAACATTTTCAGGTAATACTGTTTCAAGTCACTCTACTCTCTCAGTTTTAATCATGAAATTTTTACTTATTCAATTTAGTAAGTGAGTGATTCACCATCGAATTAGTGGCATTCTACAAGTCAGCAAAAGAAAAAGTCAAACTTTATTACATGAATTAGTTATTTATAAGTTTACCTTTCAATTGGTAAAATTTTTAGAACGACTAAACAATTAGTGAATTTATTACAAACGTGATATATGTCATTTTCACTAACCACATTAGTAGTTTCAAATTCTACTATTCAATTAGTAGAATTTCGTAAGTCACTAATGAATTAATAAATTATCACTCCTTCAAAAAATAATTTGATGGTCGATTATCAAATAAGTAAAATTCAATATACGTGACCGAATATTTAGTAAATATTCTATATATGAAATCAAGTTTCTTTACTCACTTTTTAACCAAATAAAAATAGTATACCAATAACAATTTATGAAGTAAACATATTCCAAGTTGATTTTATAAGGATAATATTACATTTTCCGTTCTTGATACATGTATTTGTAATTTTAGTTTATTAAATTTGCAGAATTTCTACTGAAGTTTGATAGTAGTAATTCACTCATTTCTTTAGTCATAACTTACTTCAGGTAAAATAACTATTTCAATTAGTGATTCTTCACTAATCTTTAGTTACTCACTTTTCTCGTTCCCAATTAGTGAAATTCCACTAATAATTAGTAGTTTTCTACCAATTCAAATCAAGAAAGTAAGACTTTTTCAGTGCTATTTGTTTAAAACAAAATAACTGTAAATCGTTTTCATTTAACGCTTGTTCTATTAAATCAAGATACAATTGCACTCTAAACTTGAGAATTTTCACTTTTCCCAAGTAAATCAAAACAAATCGATGCACTTTCGTGAAATTAATTCCGATTCTAATGGAGCAGCGAGCGATGAGTCTCGCGCCAAGTTGCACTCCAAGTTTCTGATGGGGTGCTTGTTGGTTTTCGATGGCTCTTGAGTCGAACAATCGCTTCTTGCTCCGATAGAAATCGAAATTGATAGACTCGATCCTTTGAAGAATCGTTTCTACGGTGCCAAGTACATTTGCGCAATGAAAATGAAAAGCTGGTAGTGGAAAGTTACCGTTTTTACACGCCACGGAGTGAAAAAGTGTCGCCGAGTTTGCGGGTTGCAGTTGTTGGAATCAACTCGAACTTGGCGCAACGACGTTATCGCGGCATGTTTGAGATGCAGCAAACTGATTTGTCCCGAACGAACAAAGAGCAAATAAACGCGAGTTGGAGAATAAATTTGCCCTGGGCCAAGTACTTCGTGCTTTCTTTCCATGACGAGATAAAATGGCGGATTTCCTAGTTCAAGTGTTTTTGAATGATATTACGTTTTCGAAGATGATTAATTGAGTTTGTGGTAAAAAATAATCTTGTAATTGTTTGTACAAAAAAATTGTTACTCAGTAGTTTATCGTCAATTATTATGAATTTGATCTGAAGGTTCGAAATGGATTTTCATTTGACCTAATTTTTTTCAATTTTTTCGTAAAAAGTAGCGATTTCCGAGGGTGGTGGGTGAACCAAGTTTCGAGGTAATTAAGAAAAGCTCAGCTCCAGTTCACCCCTTTCTCAACTTAATACCCGCGACGTTTAACGCGCGCTCCTCGCGTAATTCACAATTTTTCCGCCTGACAAGGCCATAACTCGTTTCAAAAGCACTTATTAACGCGTTATTCCATTTTTTTTCGACGTTTTTTTATTTCCCCTCGTCTCTCACAATTCAAAGGCGCGGATTCTGTTTGGACTCGCGATTTCTAATATTCTCCTTGCCTCGATTATTTTTCTTGCTCTCTCGTTTCCACGCGGGCTTCTCATTTGAATTTTCGCACCAGCTTCATTTACGCGAGATCCATTTGATACGGAAATTATTCTTTTCGTTTTTACACGTCGGCGGCTTGAGCGTTTGTTGAGGAAAAATGGGAACGTTCAATACTGCAGGATTGAAATTATGCCGGGGTGGAGTAGAATGAAAAAATGCGAGTTCAAATTGAATGGAAAGAAAGAAGTCTCGGATTTGAGTTCTGGAAAATGAAAAGAATAAAGGACCAGCCTAAGATTTTTTTAGCCTGAATTTCAGAGATTATATCATTCGACTTGAAGTTAGAGTTCTTATTGAAAAAAGAGGTAAATGAATAAAAATTTTTTTTTTAACGATAATCGAGATTAATTTCGTGCAACAAATTTTATTCAGTTTTAGTAATATTTTTTAATATGAAATAATTTATAAAAAGATATTTACAGAATGTAGTTATTTATTTTTATTATCAAAATGTATAGATATCAAATTTTAACACTCAGAATTATCTATAGATCTTACATACAATTTAATCAAATTTGCAGTCTCAGGAAAAAAATTCATAATTATTATAATTTTCATCTAAGAAAGATTGATATTTTTTGGTCTTAACAAACTTGTTATTCAAATCACAATAAAGTTATTCCAATTTTACTTATTTACTTCTTCAATAAATATACAAAATATAAAATACATCTACAAATAAAACTAATCTGCCTTGATAATTTTTTTTAATAAAAGAAAAATAATGTTGTAACATTTTGTTAAAGTTTAAAAAATTTGAAAATATAACCATTTACCATAAGTGAAATTAAATGATTACGAAATATTTTTTTTATTTATGAGCAACATTTACCCTAGGGAGTTTACGTTATTAATTTTAATGAATATAAAACAAAGGAAGTTATCGTTTGTCATTATTATCTTTTTACTTGATTTTAAAGATAGAGGTCTTATAATTTATTTTGTAATATTTATCAAAAATAAGTTAACTGAATCATGAGAAGAATAATCATCAAGAAATAAAAAGACAAAACGAGACTTATTTTTAAAAAGTATCGAGTAGATGAGCTAAGCTGGTTCTGGCCCCGAGGATTCTACTATATATAGTAAGATAGTTTTTTATATGTAATAGAAGATGGCAGAACATAAGAAATTTCACGTATCGAAAATGAATTTTTTAATTTTAATTAAAACGTAGATCTCTTGGGAAAAAAAACATAACATTATTTTAGTTTCCAGAGTATTTTGAGTCTCCGAATGAGTATTACAGACTTTCAGAGACTCAAGATTTTTTAAAACGATACTCTGGTTTATAACTTTGAAAATGTCAAAATTATAGAAATTTTCAACTTTCTATTCAAACCATATTATGAAACCTCGTCGAGTAATTATGTTCATAAAGATTACGACGTTGACAAATAACACGAAATTTTTTTCAAAGATTTACAAAAATTATGTAAAACCTTGAAAAAACAAATTTGATGACGCCTCTAACAAGAAAATTTTAAAAAATTCAAGAATATAAAAATTCTGAGAATTTTTATTCAAATTCTGAAATTTGAATTTCTAAATTGAAAAATGCTGATTCAAATTCTGAAATTTGAATTCTAATTTCAAAAATTCTGAATTAAATTCTGGTATTTCAATTCTAGATTCAAAAATTCTGATTCAAATTATAAATTCGTAAATTCACTGAAAAAATTCAAAAATTCACTGAAATAAAGAACAAATTCTGAAAAAGAATCACTGAATTCTGAAAATTCTGATTCATCATATTCTATAACTTGAATAATGAATTCAAGAATACACTAAATTTAGTGAAAAAATTTCAAGAATTTAGAAGTTCTAAGAATTCTGATTCAAATTCTTAAGTTTGAATTCTAATTCAGATATTCTTATTCAAATTCTGAAATTAGAATTCTGAATTCAAAAACTCTTATTCGAATTCTGAAATTTAAATTCTAATTTCAAAAATTCTGAATCAAATTCTGAAATTTCAATTCTAGGTTCAAAAATTCTGATTCAAATATCAATTCGGAAGTTCACTGAAAAAATTCGAGAATTCACTGAAAGAAAGAACAAATTAAAATAATTCACTGTGAAACTTTACTGAATTTTGAAAATTCTGATTTATATTCTATAATTTGAATAATGAATTCAAGAATTCACTAAATTTAGTGAAAAAATTTCAAGAATTTAGAAATTCTAAGAATTCTGATTCAAATTCTGAAATTGGAATTCTAAATTCAGAAATTTTGATTCAACTTCTAAAGTTTGAGTTCTAAATTAAAAAATTCTTATTCAAATTCTGATTCAAATTTTAAATCAATAATTCAAATCTCAGAAAAAAATTTCTCGTGTGATTTTTCAACGTTGTAAACTTTGTCAACATCGAGTTATTTACAAACTTTAAAAACTTTTAAAAATACAAAGTCCAATTTTTTTTCATATTTTCGATGACTATGTGACAATTTTTATTCAAAAAAACGAATTTTATAGTATAAAACTTCAATATTCGTGAAAAATCATCGCTGAAAGTGCTCGAAAATTGCGGCATGTTCCTAGTGGTACCGAAAATAACGCGTCGGTCCGTTTCGCTCTCGTGACGTCGAGTTCAATTTGAAAGCAAGGTGGAGCGACTAATTCTAACGGAGTTTTCGTGAATGGAGGTAAAATCAAACCGAACGAGGGAAAGTTGGGAAAATAAATTTAGCTATCGGAGCGCGTAGTCGAGTGGTGGAAAATGGGGCCGTTGGAAATGGTGTGTCTACCTTGTCTGCGGAGGGACACTCGTCCAGGATTTACACAAAAACAGATTAGGATTAACTAGCGGGGAAGTTGGCATTTCCGAGGCAATTAGCTCTTCGTGGATTTGGTGGATGTGAAAGGAATTCCGAGAGAGCCGAAAGAGGCAATTTCTAGTTTAAACAATTAATTGAAATTGAACGTGCAAGAAATAAAAAAAAACTGCTCGATAATTGGTGTATTTGATTTTGGATTTTGGGACTTCCAAATATTTTTGTTTAAATAAGTAGGTGAAGGGTAATTCAAAAACATTTAAAGAAATATTTTTCGACACACTATAGAAATTTTTATAAAGAAAAAAGGTTTCATAATTTTTTTTAAATGTTAAGAATAATTTGGAACTCAGCTTTTTGTAATCGAAAATAAAATTTCGTAAATATGAAAAATATATGCTACTGACACAGTAAAAGTTCTAATATTCTAGTAATTTAGACTATGAATATGTCAAATAGTACAATTTTTTCTCTCAGTATTTAAAAACTATAATATACGGTCAAAATTATAACATTTTCAGCCATTGAAACACTCTTATCGTCAGCATCTTAATTTCGATTAAAAAAATGTATCACAAAGACTGCATAGGGATTATTATGGTCACTGTAGCTTTTTATGTAAGCTCACTTTTCGAGGGAAATTCTGGCTTACTGCGAGAAAATCGGTTTACGCTAATACCATCTCCCCTTTCATTTTCAGAAGAACGTTGCAGAATTTTTCTATAATACTTAGTTATTATTTAATAAAAATATCAAAAGCATTTTTCCATTACCGTACATAATGAAAATCAATAATGGAACCCAATTCAATATTTCAGCAGTTAAAGAAACTTCTGAAATTTTAGATTTTAAAAAATACAGGAAAGTTTTATATCGAAAATATGTTTTTGTTGCAGACATTGCGGCAAGTTGGGAAGAATGGTGGACTTACGATGGAATTTCAGGTAATGTTTTAACGGCCTGAAAGTACTTTAGTTTTTATTATACATTTCGTTTTTACTACGTGCTCCATCTGTCAGATATTATTTCGAAGAAATAGAAAATCTTCATTAGAAAAGTTCATAGATTGGTTTATAACCTCAAACTTTAATAATTCAACAATGAATGTATAATACAAATATAAACTCTGGATTGTTATTTTTATATTGCCAATTCATTTTTTATCATGGACATGAAAAAGCAATTTAAAACTTGTCATTTAGAAAATATTTCTGTTACAAATGTAAATTTATTTTTTGCTCTCCATGATTCTTTGATTTCCAGTTTCTGATAGACACAGAAGTTCGTAGTATTAGACTAGCGAAATCAAGCATTTCGATTGCGTGATTCAACTTATCCAATCACGGGACTCCAAGTTTTGTCACACGTGAACCTTACGAAAACTTGGATCTGTTTAAAGAGAAGTTCGAAGAGTCTACAGTAAAATGGCTTCCAATGCCATTTAATGGGAACACTATCTTGATTCCCGTAGACTTTTCGAACTCGAGGTAAATACTGTTTTTTCACTAACTAGTTGTCCACTTTGAGAGTCGTGAAGATAGTATTTTCTTCCATTTTCTTTTATGACTCCTAGCAGGGAGTACGTAGAAAATAATTTTGGTTTGGGTTTTTGAAAATTACGTGTTTTTTATCTCAGAATATATTGGATATTCGGAATTTCAAGCTTAAAAATTTGAATTCATTGTAGAATTATCTTGTTTTTCATAAGTTGAAATTATAAATGAAACAAATATTTTAAGAAATTTTCATATTGTATGTAATTTATAAACTTTCATTTATTAACTGGTATTTTCAACAATTTTCAAAGATTCTATGGATCACTATACAGAATTCTATAATTTCATGCTATATTATTAAAAAAACTGACTATTTTCATCACTTTTATTCAATTTCCAATAAACATTACGTTTTTGTATTTTTTTAGTATTTAGTCAATCGAAACAATTTTGAGATTTTTAATTTTGAAGTCTAAAATCACATATTTTTAATGTTTGTGTTACATGTAACAAGATTCGATTTTTGTGATTTTCGAGATTCGGATTTTCTTATTTTCATTTCTTTGGCATTTTTTTATGATTCTTTAATTTTTGAGCAATAAACGAGCATTATGAATATTTTTTTAGCTTTTTAAAATTCGATACTGTAGGAATCAAAGTTGAAAAATATTTTTTATTTTTATAGATTTTTTTAAAAATTATAACCTTACAGATTTTATTTTTTATTTTTATAGATTTTTTTAAAAATTATAACCTTACAGATTTTAGGTATTTCAAAGATTTCTAAAAATTTCGTATTGCATTTAATTTGTAAACTTTTTTTTTATGAACTAGTATTTTCAACAATTTATTAAGATAAAATTGTTTTAGAAAAATATAGTTATTTTCTGTTAAATTTTATGATTCGTAATTTTACAGTCCAGAATTATATATTTTTAATGATCGAATTATATGTAGTGAAACTCGATTTTTGTGATTTTCGAAATTCAGATTTTTTTTTTCTAATATTTTCGGTATTTTTCGTTATTCTTTGATTTTTTAGCTATAAACGAGAATTATGAATTTTTTTTAGCTTTTTCAAATTCGATACTGTAGAAATTAAAGTTAGAAAATATTACATATTTTCATAGATTTTGAAAAAAAATTTAACTTCACATATATAAGGCATTTCAAAGATTTCAAGAATTTCCGTATTGCATGTTATTTATAAACTTTTATTTATTCACTGGTATTTTAAACAATTTTAAAAGTTATTTACTATTTTCATCACTTACTCTCTACATTTTCAATGAACATTTTTTTCCATATTTTTTTAAGTATTAGGTCAATCGAAACAATTTTATGATTTTTAATTTTGAAATCCAGAATCTAACATTTTTCATTTTCGGGTTATATGTAGCAAAATTCAATTCTTGTGATTTTTGAGTGTTAGACCTTTTTTTTAAATCATTTTGATAATTTTTGTAATTTTTTCATTTTTGAGCAATAATCGAGCATTATGAATGTCTATTCAGCTTTTTAAATTTTTTAAATTCGATACTGTAGGAATCAAAGTTGAAATTTTTCAAATATTTACATAGATTTTTATAGAAATCATAACTTTTCAGATTTTAGGTATTTCAAAGATTTTGAGAATTTTCGTATTGCATGTTATTTATAAATTTTTTTTATTTACTCGTATTTTCAACAATTTGCAGTGTTTCTTTGGATCACTATACAGAATTCTATTCCATGCTATATCATAAATCATAATTGATAGTTTTGTTATTGAAAATTTTTTTTGAATTCCAATGTCACCGTTACTAATGTTCATCTAGTTTCCAATTCATTTCGACAGTAAAATGAATTTTATTTGCCGGTATGAAATTCAACATACATTTAAATTTCCCGCGTGCGCCAACTGAACGCGCAGTTAAATCTTTCCGACAATCGGATTTCGATTTTACTCCCTGTAGTAGAGAAGTTTTACTTTGAAAATTATGGAAATGACTAAAAAAATCTGGAAATTCGCGTTCAAGCTAACTTCTAAATTTTAATTAATTCAGAGGTAATGAAGTACCTGCAAATTGAAAAGACTATTTACATTTATCATCTGCTAATGAAATTAATACGGAAATATGATTTCAAACCAATTCTCTGTGTACCTATAATAATTAAAATTTTTTAAAAAATTTT
This sequence comes from Platygaster orseoliae, assembly GCA_030522825.1. Classification (NCBI taxonomy): domain Eukaryota; kingdom Metazoa; phylum Arthropoda; class Insecta; order Hymenoptera; family Platygastridae; genus Platygaster; species Platygaster orseoliae. The sequence goes on from JAPYZL010021094.1 coordinate 19,190, forward strand.
TTGACTTGAAACTATTCCGAATCACAGAATAAGAATTTCTCGATTTCCAACCAAAATATTTTTAGATATAAATCACTCATTCATACCTGAATTCGGAATATTTTTACTTCTGCCTTTTTTTCAAATCCGTCACAACGAGGAAAATCGAGAAAAAGAGGAAACGAATTTCTTTCGGCGTCCAAAATTTTCCGCTAAGTCTGACGACATGGCGCATTTGTTTCGCGCATATCTCATAGCCGGGAAACATTTGGAATGCAACGAGGCGATGCAGAAAATGCGCTCTGCTTCATAACTTATCACGCTCGCCCGCTCCAGAAGTAGATTTTTGAATTTAGTGCGGCTCCTCGTTCCTCAGATACGTGGACTCCGCATTTTTACGAACCGCGAGTAGGAATGCATCGATGTTTTTTGCCGACCCTCGAGACTGTGGAATGAACCAGTCGAATTTATGGACGCGGAGGAAGAAATTTGTTTGTATCGAATTATGGGAATGATTCCGCTTGCTCTTTTTTCAGATAAAACGAATTTCGTGCGAGATTAGAAAGATTTGAGGTTAATGCAAAATACAGTGGAATTTTCTAGATGAATAATTTATAATTTGAAATATTATATGGGATATTCAAGAAAAGATTTCTTGGCTTTGATTTGCGATTTTTTCAAGAATAATGAAGAGAACTCTTTTCTTGGAATTTTTGTTTCATTAGGTATTTTATTATTAAAAAACAAAAAAACACATTTCTTCCAATCATGAATATTATTCTAAATTTTAACAGACTACACTATTATAATCAAAAAATTCATTTTTTCATAAATCATTACATGCATTTAATTTTACAGCATATAACAAAATTTATTTCATTTAAACCTGAAAAATATTCAGGTTCAAAAATGACTAAAAATATAAATTCATAAAATCCAAAAAACTTGATATAAAATGCCCAAAAACTTTTCCATTCCATCGTTCCGAAATTCGACGAAAAATGCATTAAATTTTCCTAAAAGCAGCGCCAACATTTTACTCGATTTTCCATCGAACAGACCGAAAAACAGCAGGGAAAATGTCCAGGGAAACGCCGCTCACCAGACAATGCTTGATTGCTCGTTTATTTTTAAAGCGATCGAAATGGAAGCGTTTCGCGGATTGACGGAATTTCGCGACGGGATATTCAAATCGCCAGCGATAAATCCGTAATCCGATACGGAAGAAAGTCGGCGCGTTTAGTTATTCTGGCAGCCAACTTCGGACGTGGACATGTACCGTAATCTCACCTTGCGAGTGCTGGCGAAAATTAGCTCGGCAAATATTCTACCCTTCGTTTGAGAAAGCGTTCCACGATCCGAGGATTAAATGAAATTATTTAAATGCTGTAATTTAACGTACGAGCGAAGCACGTGTGTGCATGTCCGAACATGTCGGCGGAAAAGGGACACGCGGACGTTATTCGACTTTGCGTTATACCTGCTGGCTAATGAATCGCTTTTTCGGAAATAGCGTCATTTTCGTTGTGAATTAAGCACGAAATAATTAATCTGAATGTTGAGTGAACTTTCATGGTATTCAGAGGGATTTGAGGAAATTGTTTGTGTGCAAGGTTAATTTAGCAAATATCTACAAGGGCGTAGAAAGAGTAGGGTTTGAAATTGATATTAGGTTTATAACTTGGTTTATTTATTGAATTATAACTCTATTTTGTAAACTTTTGTTCTAATTTTTGATTTTGTTTTTTTTTTTTTTCATTTTTGTTCAAGTTTAGTAAATTGTTGGAAAAAAAAACACTGGAGAAATAAAACAAGTGATAGAAATGTGTAGAAGTACAGTTTTCTGAATGTTTCGAAGGAACTTTCAAGATCTATGGAACTTTAAACTCTAAACTATCAAATACTGGAAAATATATCAAACAATCTGTAGAAAAAGTAGGAATCTACACGAGTACAAAGAAATGCTACGTAATTTTATAAATAAAACAAAACTGAAATATGAGAAATTTTTGAAACATCAACACTCTGTGTAAATGTCATCTTTTCGGAAGTAATTCCGAAATAAAGTATATATTCATATACTAAACTTCAGATTAAGATATTTATACAATAAACAATTTCGCATCCCTTGTAGATATTTGTATAATAAACTTTATAAAATACACCTCATATTTTTATGTAATAAACTTTATTGTGTTTTATGATAGAGCTTAAAATTAATGTTTGAGGTTTGAATAATAATATTTAACGAAAAAATATTGATATTTCATCATTATATTATAATAAAAAACATGTTCCTTTTAATAATATTCATCATAAAAGTTTGGAAAGGTTAAAATGCAGCCGTGAATTTAGTTAGGATAATTGATAAATGAGGGAAAATAATTTAAAATTATAAAATGTGTGCAAACTTTGTTTTTATATAGGGACTTTTTCATTGGACATTAAAAATTCAATGTGATTTTTAAAAGTTTACTTTTTAAAGTCGCTATTGTTGATAAACGGAATTTTTTTCGAAATAGTAAAAATTAGAATTTAAAGTAGACAAAACATTTTTCTGTAATTTACGAGAATACTGGACAATCCTGATGTTTAAATTTTATTATTTTTCATGAATAGTTATCTTTTATAATCCCAGAATGACTAGATGACAAAACTTGAAATTTTTTTATATTATAGTTATTAAATATAAAAAAATAAGAAATATAAAACATTATTAGATAAATGTGTGTTCCCCAATCTTGAGAGTTTGTCTGTAAAATAATTCGAAATTTCTGACATTTGATGCAGCACGTTCTTAGAACAAAATACAGTGTTATTGCAATTTTGTCAAATAAAACAGGATTGAAAATGCATATAAAGTTAAAAATGATAATAATTAGATTATTCATTTTCTCAAATCAAAATTTCAAATGCAAGGTCTTAGAAAATTAAATATAAATCCTAAAACAGGAAGTTATGAAAAGTTTAGGTTCGATTTATGATGGATTTTTGAGTATTTTATGATGCCTTTAAATGTGGTGTTATCAAGCCTTTCAATGTGTTTATGTTTTTGATAAGATTAGTGATTTTATTTTATTTCGATTCTTTTTATTTAGTCTTATTCGATTTCTCCTGTGATTTACATTGATTTCACTTAGCCGTGAGTTGATTCGATTATGGAGCTTTTTTATTAAATAGTGAAATCAACATTTCCTCGACTTTGAAAGAATTTGTTTAGAAGAAAAATCATGGACTACGATTGTTTGTATAAAGAGATCGTTAGTTGGAAAAATATTAAATGTTTTAGAAATAGTTACGGATTCTCTTTAACATGTGAGTAAATTTGAAGAAGAGATTTTTATGCACTAGATTTTTGAGGTATATTTATTGTTATATATATGGATTTGTTATTTTAGAATATCATATAAGAAAATCCTGATGAGGACCTAGATATAAGGGTCGAAATATTGATCATTAAAAAACGTAACAAGGAAAATAAGCTCTGTGTGATCATTTACTGACTTTTTTACCAATTATCAAATGTAACAGAGCAAAAAGGATAAAGAAAAAGGAACATTGTTTATTGGAAATAAATCCTAGAAGTCAAATTTCGATAATAATCCTCAATTTTGTGAATTGAAAACTACCATTATCTATCATTTTTAAGCCGGACAATAGCAAAAAATAATATTTAATAAACAAAATCAAAAAAAATCAAAATGTGGAACTAAAAATTCATAAAATTATATGGTGTGAAATTTCAAAGGTTCTAGGACGCTTGAGAATTGTAATTTTGAAACTAGATTGTCACACATGTACAACTTTGAAATTGAAAAGAAATGTTGTGTTTTTTGCGTTTCTCTCGTATTTAAAAATTTTTGAAGATTTTTCTGTATTTTTACAAATTTTGATTATTGATGTAGATATCTATAAAATTTCTTGAATTCGATCCTCTGAAATTGCAAATTTATTTTTATGTACTTTTGAAGAGATGACATTTATACAGAGCGTTAGCATTTCAAAAATTTCATGTAATTTAGTTTTTTTTTATTATTTATATAACTACGTAGCATTTCTTTGTATTCTTGTAGATTCCTATTTTTTCTATAGATTGTAATATACATTTTTCAGTATTTAATGCATTAGAATTCAAACTTCCACAGATTTTGAATGTTCGTTCGAAATCTTCAGAAAACTGTACTTCTACACATAAAAATGAAAAAACAATAAGTAATGTAGGTATGATATAAAAAATATTGTAAGAACATAAAAGGAATAAATAATATTTAAAATTAACTTTTTTTCTACCGTGATATTTTTGGTAATTTTCAAAACTCTAGCTTTGGACTTTTCAACTCGAAATTCAATAAAAAATACGTTTACTTTAGGAGCCGGAAATTTAGTAGAATTTTTTTTTTTTTTTTAGTAAATATAAACTCTAAAAAATCAGTAATTTCAATCGAAAATTAAAAATGTCTTCATTCTATTCAAAACTCTGATTCCCGCCTCTATATTACAAAAAGTGAAGAAGATCGCAGAAAATGGCAAGCCCCTTCATCGAGCATGGTAGCGTCGTTTGGTTAATCACGGAAGAGGTTAACTGTATCAAAAATTTTCCGCCCGTCTAATCACTGACTCTAATTCCCCGACGAGCTTTTCTCGGCAGCAGCTCTCGTGGATCGTCCTCGTTAATTTTCACTGAGGTCCGCCGTATCCCTTCCCCTTCCTTTTTTTCGGCATCCAAGGATTATCCGGATAACGATAAGAGATTCCTTTAATTTCGCGAAACCGGTGGCGGTAACTCAGCTGAAAAACGCTGCCAAAGATATCAGCAACGAAAGAAAAGATGTGCATTGAATCCAATTCTTTTTTTTTTTTTTTTTTGCAGAGCATTATTTAGTGAGAAAAACGGTTGAAAAGATTGATAGTTAAACGGGTTGTTATTAAAATAATAACAATTGATTTTTGAAATTTTATTTTGATATCTATAATTGAAAAATGTAAAAAAAATGCAAATTGTTGTAATGTACAGTACAGTCTTTGAAATTTTTATTTGAATTATTTCGTGCAGAAGCGATTTAGAATAACGAACTGTTAACTAAATGCTTTTAAACTATTTGGGAACCAAACTATATCATTCAGGTATCTTAGCTCATCAAAGTCAGATTCACAGATAATTTCATTTCCTGTTTCCGGTAGTCTTTAGTTCTTCTTTTTTACATTAAATGAAAAGGGCCTCAAGGATAAATGCAGCTAGATTTTCATCTCATCACTTTCTATTCTATTTTTGAGGTCTACAAATATATTCCTTTGTTGTAAAAAGTTCATTTTTTTATACTCTCAATCTTAGTAACTCGGTAATAAAAAAAACATTTCATTCTATTTACTCACATATTGGATTTTCAATGATCTGATGAAATTTCCAAAATATTTATTTTTCAGTTCATTTACAATTGAAATCGATTTAAATCACTCGAAATTTGCTTCACAAATGCCAGGTCTTCGCCCACAGAAATAATGTTACATTTTTCATATAATCAATATTTTTACAAATTAACTTTTCTTTGAAAAACTACAGAGATCAACTATATCTGTTGAAATTTTATTTTTACTTGGAATAATTTATAACCCCGATTGCTTCGTTTATTCAAATAAATTTTCTTCCTCGAGTCAAAGTGGAACCCAAAGTGTAGAAGGAGCGTGAAACAAAAGTACCTCGCTAATGGAAGATACTTGTAAAAGAGAGGCAAAAATTGAGCACCGAGAGAGAAGCGAGGAAAAGTTGATCGTTGAATGCGTTAATAACCAAAGTTGACGTTTTCATTAACTAAAAACTACCCGTTGTTAGTAAAATGACAGAACAGGAAAAAGCTTTGTGAGTGCAAACAGCGAATGTGATTTTCACCTCAAGATGAAAGGACAAAAACGAAGAATGTTAATTTATTAACACACAAATTTTTATTTATAATGTAAGGTAGACAAGAAAATATGATTGTACATTTAACAGTTTGTAATTATAATGATAAATTTTCTTCGAAAGCATAAAAATGTAAAAAAGATTTCAAGAAAATGAATTATCAAGATAAATATGAAATTATTTTTGTGATTCTTATGAGATGAAAAATTAATTACTATTCGATAATTAAGAATAAGAAATAATATTCATAGTAATATTTTCAAATGAAGGTTTCGCAAGACTGAAAGATTATTGAAATTTAGATTTTAGAAATTCAAATTTTTAAAATCCTTTTTTTTCATGTTAGATGAAAGTGGGAAAAAATTCTTACTTATTTTACTTTAAATACGATCTAATTAAAAAAAGGTTTGTATGGTAAGTTGATACTTCGAATTCGTTCTTCACTTCAAACTAAAAGTACATAGATGAAGAAAATTACTTTACTATCAAGATCAAGTCGAAAACTTATTTCTCAATAATATTTGATAAATCAAGGAAGAATACCAAAAGTATATAAATTGTAAATTGACCTGGAACGAGAAAATGGAACGAAAAAATCAAATTCTGTCGGTCTATTTTCTAATTCCCTCAAGTCAGATATTGTTCCCAAACGATTTTAGTCCCCAAAAAAATTGTATGAATTTATAATAAAATAATAAAGTAAATAAACGTAACCAAATTATAAATATTTCATAACTTACCTTGTTTAAAATGCGATATCTGGCGATTTGTATAAAATCTCAGAGTTTCATGCGAAATTGTAAAAAAAAATTTTATTGTGTAAATCAGGATTATCGAAAGTTTTTCATTTTAAGTTTTTTGTAATTGGAAGTTTTGGAAAATTATGCACATTCCTACAAATATTCCATTCATGCTTTATTTCCTTTTAAACCAGTCGAAAAAATTTTCATCGGAGAGAATCGTTCAAAATATATTCATGTATTCATATGAATTCAACAAAGCGAAATCCCAGAACGTTCCGCAAAGAAGAAGAACACTGCATTCAGGTCGCCCTGAAAAACGTCTTTTAATTGGATATTTCAGTTAACAGCGAACTTCAATAAAAATTCTAAAACATTTTTTAGAATTCTCGTAAGTAAAGAGTATATTTAAAATGCATCAAAAAATTTTATTTGTTACTGTAAAAAACGTTAATGGTTTTTTAATACCCAAGGTCTTCCAAAATTTTTTTTGTACTCTTGAATATTACTCACGATCCACGTTCAACAAACTAAAACGAATTCTTGCTAACTCTGGAAGATTTTCCACTTCATTAAAATACATGCTACTGTTTAACCAGATGCGTAAATTTGTACAGGAAATTTCCGACATTATCTCGACTTATTATTTTGAGATATACGGAAGAAGTTTCTTACTTTTTAATTGATTAATATGAGATTTTATAATTTTTTTATTCATCTTTAATTTTGAATATTGTTTACTTTTCATGAACTATATATATCTTCAGAAAAATCTTTTATATAGTCGTTATCATTCATGAATAGATATTTATGCTACAAGGGAGAAAGAGGATGATTTCAACGAGTGCGAAGTTGGGCACGAGCGGTAGCGAGTGCCCAAACGCACGAGTTGGAAACGAGCGGTAGCGAGTGCCCAAACGCACGAGTTGGAATCATGTTTCTCCCATGTAACATATAATATTTTTTCCCGTGCATGTACAAAAAAATGGCCACTTTTGCGTGGAACGTGGGAGGAAAATACACTTTTTTGGGGAAACTACAACATGTAATTTTCGACGTGACTTGGTCACTGTTGTGACAATTTGACAAAACAAAACACAACAAACTTATGTACACAAGTTATGACTTATGGACAGTGTGAGTCGAGTGAATATGGCAGTCGTATTGAGTCGTGTGCAGTGTTCGTAACTCGGTAGTACTAAACAAGGACAGACTTATGTTTGATTGAGCGCTCGAAAAGGAACGAAGATTGAAAGTTACGAACACGGGTCGTGTGAA
>JAPYZL010021144.1:0-21029 GCA_030522825.1 Platygaster orseoliae
AAAGTTGTCATTTTCTCAATATAAATTTTTTCCTTTTTGTTTAAAATAAGTATTGAAAAAACATTGTTTTTCTCGCTTTCAGAGGTTCATAGCCTAGATGCAAGCATAATCTTTGAAAAAAACTTTGGTTTTTAGATTTTCAAAAATTTTTCGAACCGTGATCGTTTCCGCCGTTTTGCTTTTCGCAGCGAGAAAGTTCAGACATCTACTCTTATAAAACAAGTATTTGTTGCTCAGCGAGTTTGTGAAATACAATTTTGTGCACAGTAATGATAGACGAATTAATACTGAAAGTCTCGAAAAGATTCATTTTTACCTTGTCTTTGAAATCGTCCTCCGAAATCATTGATTTTTCAGCCTTCTACACCAGGGTCCCCCCTTAAAACTTACATGAAAACATTTGTTCTAAATTTCAGTAAATACATCATTTTCACTAATTTTATTATTTCCAATAATATTTTTATGCGTAATTTTTTTTTAATGTATCGTTTTGAATTTTTCTATTTTGATCCGAATTTCGGGGTGGGGGGGGGGGAAGTTTTAACTTATGACGTCACTATTGAGTTTATGGCATATATACTACAGCAGTCCATCTACTACATGTCCTTATATCGAAGGGCTCAGTGGTGGAATGGATTAAGTGGGCACGCTCATAGTCCCGAGACGGCTGGGTCGAATCCTGGCAAGTGCAGAAATTTTTCTGTTGTCTGTTTGATGTAGCCACTAACTAGCTCCAAGGATTAGTTTTATGATCTAATTTCTTGGCGTTCCCAACGGTGGCAGAGTATTGTTGACTTTCGCTATGTTAGCCTGGTAATTTAATTGCCTGGTTAATACAAAAAGTCCCAACATTTTTTTTTTTTTTTGCATAAATTGTCGAATTGTGCCTGGAAATGCTTGGGTTTTATTTTTCATAAAATTAATTCCGAGGTTCAGTACAAAAAATATAATATTTTTCGGAAATACTTTAATTTGTTTTTGCATTAATTATTAAAGTTCCATTCAAAAATGCAGTATCGCCTGCAAATCCAAAAAGTATTTGGATACAATTTATTTAGAAAACAGTGAGTTTTTGATAAAATTTTCAGAAAATTATTTTATATATTTATACAGCATTATTCATAATAATATTATATATATTATTATTAGATTATAAATTTTAAAGCAAGCAAAATTGTGTGTAAAAAAAATATTGCTTAAAAACAAACTATTGCATTTAAAATCATAGTTTAAGTAGTTTTTGTAAGTTGAGTCGAAGAATAATAAAAATAATTTTTTTTGAGACAAACAACTTTTGCACCAACTTTTGATTGTGAGCAAAAATAAAATTCAAAGACACTATTTTTGAAATAAATTGAATCCAAAAACCTTTCGAGTTTCCTCAAAATTTACCTCTCGGGTGATTTCAAATTTTTGAAGTTAAGTTTTTCTGACGTAACTTGAACGAGTTTTCGCGAATTTCGTTTAACATGATCTGTTAAAAATTGTAATTTTTGTAAATAGAGTAAAATGATGAACTACAAGAATTTTACAGTTTTGTATTAAATTTTGTATTATTTTATGAATCTTTTGTGCCTGTTTCAGCGAGAGAAATTTGCCTTGGGTTTGTTCTTTGGTTGATCAGCTTCGATTTTTGGAAATCATCGCGAACCCAGATGGGTTTACAACATTTCTGACAAATCTTTTGGAATGCGGAGCTCCGTGTTTTCAAAGTCACTTGATATTTTACATTCCTGACATGATCGTGGATTCTCAGCACTACGAAATTTCTCAAACTTTGCGACAGCTGATGGAAAAAAATGAGGATTTGACAGGCGTGATTTTGGAGTGCATTTCGCATTTGTCTATTGGCCAAGAAAACATGGAAGAACTGAGGGCCCAAATTTTGAGCAAACTTGGGAGTTACAATAATATTGCTATTATTCCATCGATCATCAAGTAAGTAGAGCATTTTCGTTTTAGGTAGATTTTGGGATTGATAGATTCTGACTTTGAACAGTTTTTGAAAGGTTTAGAAAATTATTTGAAATGAACTTTTGGCAATTATCCAGTTGATTTTTTTTTCTGTATCTTTAAGGATTTTAAATCGTGTGTTTCTGTAGGATATACTAGAATTTCTGTGAATTGTAAGGAATTTTCGAAACTTTCTAACTGTTTTCTAAGAATTTTCAGTTACTTTGAGAATTTTTTCTATTTTACATTTTAAAATATTCTTAATAAAAAAAAAAGAATAATTTTCCTAGTTATTTCTAATATTAAACTCAAATATTTTATATTCTGAAATGGATGATTTGCAAAAGTTTGCAAATATTCTCAATGAATAATTATTAATTTTTTAAAGATTTTGAGCAATATTGCACAATATTTTAAATTTTCGTTTGTCAACAATATTCTGGGAATTCCATCAATTACAAGAGTTTTTGAAATTTTAAGTGTAATCTTGGCATTTTATCTGCTAATTTCTATAATCTCTTATGCTTAATCTAAATATTAAAAAAAAAATTTACTATTTTGATTTCGAAAATTAATTGTATAACTATCAAAGATTTTCTCGTTCTTTTTAACTTCGACCTTTTTTGAATTTTTCGCTCATTTTTGAAATCTAAAAGCTTTGAACTGACATTTTTTTCAAAGACTTTAAATATTATAACCTAAATAAATTCAATAATCGAAGATTTTTAATTTTCAGTTGATAAATTCCAATTTTTATGTTTTTTAAGTTCAAAGTTTTTAAATTTTGTTTTAACTGTTTTCTAAGAATTTTTAGTTACTTTGAGAATTGTTTCTATTTAACAACATTCTAAAATATTCCTCATTAAAAAAAGAAAGATTAGTTTTCCCAGTTATTTCTAATATTAAACTCAAATATTTTATATTTTGAAATGGACGATTTCCAAAGGTTTGCAAATATTCTCAATGAATAATTATTAATTTTTTGAAAGATTTTGAGCAATATTGCACATTATTTTGAATTTTCGGTTGTCAACAGTATTCTGGGAATTCTATCATTTACAAGAGTTTTGGAATTTTTCAAGTGTAATCTTGGAATTATATCTGCTAATTTATACAAAGTTCTCTTATGCTATTCCGATTTTTCAATCAACATATTAAAAGAAAAAAATTTAATATTTTGATTTCGAAAGTTAATTGTATTACTGTCAAAGATTTTCTGTGTTCTAATAAACTTTGACATTTTTCCATTTTTTGCTCATTTTTGAAATCTAGAAGCTTTGAACTGATATTTTTTTTTCAAAGACTTTTTAATATTGGAACCTAAATAAATTTAATAATCAATCATTTTTAATTTTCAGCTGATAAATTTCAATGTTTATGTTTTTTGAGATTTAAGTTTTTAATTTTTGAAGTTTGGGTATTAGCATTTATCAGATGAAAAAATATAAAACATTGATAGTAATGAAGTTGGAATAAGTTTCATCTGGTTTTATCAAAAATTCCATGACTAAAAAAAATTAAAAATCTAGACTTTGACTTAGCACATAATTTTTGTTCAGGTTCGTTTTCACTGATTGCGATAACATCGAAACATATAAAAAAGTTTTGGAAGCAATCTGCAAATTGGAGTTGACACCATTTTCTGTGGAAAAAGACACGGAGTGTTTCAAAGCTCAGGCAGCAACCTTAAATGCGTTGAAAATGAAAATTTTGGCTTTGAAGGACGTGAAAAATGCAGCGGCTCAAGTCACTAAATGTTCAATCGAAGATAAAGCCTTTCCGTTTCATTTTATCATCATTTTGTTGGTGTCAAATATGCAATCGGTGAAAAATAAGAAATTGGTCGAGGCCAATTTGAAACATCACATTCGAACTGGTTATTACCGTGAAAGTTTTCTTGTGGAGTTCTACGCAAAATATAAAACGGTGATTATTTTTAACTCATTTAATAAGTACTACTCAAGTTTTGTGGACTCTTTTTTTTGTATTATTTGGTTTCTAAAATTATTCACATTAAATCTAGGCCTGGAATTTTTAACTATGAAAAATTATTGGAAATTATCAAAGTAGTCCAAATTAAAAGTAAAACAATTTAAATTATTCATCCATTTGAACGAATTCGATGACTTCCAGATTGCAGATATTTTGCAACCAAATTGCCTCGACGTCGCGAGCACAATTCTGAAAATCGACGAAATCATTTACGTCGATTTCGCCTCGACTTGGTTTCGCCAAATGTTTATGATCCAAAAAGATTCGATTATGAAGCAACGAGAAGTCATGCAAAGTCTCACATCGTTGATGGGATTTAATCAAAAAACTGCGAGAAACGCTTTAAACATTCTGGCAACAATGGTACAACAAAAAGATGAGCTGAAGTGTTTGGAAGGTGTGAACAGCTTTTTAAAATCAGATGAAAACGATAACATTTTTATTTATATATTTTCTTGAAATTGTAATGAAAATTATAGTAAGAAAATTGAAATAATCATAAAAAATCGAGATTTTTCAAAATTTTCTATGCTTTTTGAAAAAATTTGAGATGTTTTCGAAACACTTTAATTTGCCAGGTCATAGTCGCCATTTGAAACTGATTTTGGATAAAATTGAGGATTTGCCTTTGGAAGATGTCGGAACATTGTGTGACGTCATGTACGGGTTGTGTGAAAATTCTTCAATTGCTCGAGATGCTTTGGGCGATGATTTGGCGATTCTGATGCAGAAGCAGTTGTCACACATCAATACACAGTAATTAACTAATTAATTAAGTAATTAATTATTAAATGTAGAAAATACTTCAAAAATTGTACCAAAACTCATAAGTTTGTGAACTTGAATATTTATTTAAATAATATTCGCCAATATTTATTAATGATTATAAATATTATTTTATATATAAATATATAATTTTTATATGTTAAATAATATAATATTTATGAAATAATAAATAATATATAATATATATAATAATAAATAATATTTATTCAAATATTATTAAAACAATATTATTCAAAATTATTAAAACATTTATTTCTTTTTTATGTCAAAAATATTTGATTCAAAATATTGAAATAAGGAATTTCAAGAATTTTCGAAGGCATGTTTATTTATAAAACTAGGAATTATGGAGATGAAAATCTTTTGAAATTGTCGGAAAATTTGATTTACCAAGGATTTTGCAAATATATAAAATTCTTATATTTATAAATTAAGAAAATCTTTTGAAGTTTTGTAATTCGACGATTCTTGATGTTGAAATTTTTGCATCATAAGTATTTCAATTTTACAAATTTGAACGAAATTCATACAGAACTCGGCAATAATGAAATTGCTTGGACTTTTCAGAATCTTCTGAAAAATGGTAATAATGTTCAAAATACTCAGGAGATTTTGGATAATATTTAAAAAATAAAAAATGTTGGGCAGATATGTAGAAAGTTAATGAAAATTTGAAAAATATCAAGATCTCAAAAAGTTATAAGAATTTTTTTTTTCAGATCCCTAAATTTCTCGAGATTTTCTGAGAAGAAAATATTTTTTTCGTTGAAAATTTATAATATTTCTGCAATTAATTAAAATTTTTGAGATTTAATAGTTTTTTATGATTTTAAAATCTTTTGAAATGCCCAGAATGTCATCAATGTCTAAAATCCCATTTTTCAGAATTCTAAAAATATGAAAATTCCAAGGATTTTTAATCCTCTCGTATTTTTTTACCCCAAAATGTCATGAATTCTTACTTTCATTATTTTTAAATTATATTTCAAAAATTGCACGATTTTTTTAAAATATATATACATAATTAATTATTATCGTTATAATCAAAGATTTTTTTCAATTACCAATTTTCAGTCTGAAATGCAAAGGAGTTTTGAGCGCCGTCATGTCGATGAAACATTTGGCTGAACAAGAAGACAAACACGATGCAGCAATCAAATTATTTGGTAAATTTTCAAACATTTAAAAATATTTAAAATATATAAATCAGTTTCTTTATTTACAACTTATATTTTTAGTTATAATCAATGATTATTTTATTCAAATTTATTTATGAAAATAATTGGTTGGAAATGTTTTTGTAATTTACTGTTGAATTTTAGTAATTTATTTGTTTTGTACATCTCATATCATTTTGAAAAAGTTGTCACTTACATGTCAGCAAGTTATAAATTTAAATTTCCAATAATTGTTATTTTCTTACAGAAAAAAATTTTTCAGCTAAATTATAACAAATAAATGATAAATAAAATTTTTTTTAATTTGTTTTTAGACAAAATTGTACGAAACGTCGACCATTGCTCAAAAGCTCGTGCGCTTTTTTACGATCGACTGGGAATCGTTATTGCAAAAATAAATTATTCCAAAAGTGGGCCACATTTCAATAAAATAGTTCTGGAATACATTAAAGAATATTTCACGGAGAAATTTTTGCAAAACCATTGCATTGATCAGTCGGAGTACAAGTAAGAATTTTTGTGTTTCTTTTAATTCAGATTTGGTTTAGAAATAAAATGGTTTTTCGGATAAAAATACAATTTTAATGGAATTCTTTTTTCAGGGGAGAATTGGTGCCGAAATTCGAAATTTCAGCAGACGACAACGGATTTTGCATTAATTTCGGAAATGGCGTGGATGGTGCGATTGTTCCAATTTTGTTCAGAGTTTTGAGAATGTGTTCGGAAAAATTGTGTCCTGAACAAAAATTAATCGACATCAGAGCTGCTTTAGAGGCACCGATTTTGACTCCGCCAAATTTGGATAGTTTTGAAAACGAGGATCTGAATTTCATGTTCAACTGCGTTAACTGGTGAGTTTTCAGTTGTGTGATTTTTAGTAATAATAAGAATTTGTAGGTAATAATAGGAAACGATGTTCAAGTAAAAAAATTTCATCCCAGTATAAGAAATGTTCAGTTTTTGAAAACGGTGTAAAAAAGAAATTGAACAATTACTTTTCCAAAAAGTTCAAAAACCCTTAATCCCAAATACCAAGTTATTGTACATTCTAGTGCGATTAGGAAATTGCATCAACTTTGTTTTTTGCTGATATCGCTGTTTATAAAAAATATTAGATACGTGTTTTTTTTGCCATATTTCAAAAATTGATGGAAACACATCGTTTCAAAAAATCAAACAAAATGACGTCATGCTCAGTGTCTCCATATATATAAAATGAAAAATTCACGAATCTTTTTTTTTGAAAGTAATATACATAAGTCGCCAAATTTGATTTTTTTTCCATGTAGTTTCCCAATTGGGACCTCTAATTTCACATCAGGTATGAGACCACAATGTTCAAACCGTAATAATCAAAGATTATCATGTATATCTAATTTAATGTTCAAATTTTCGTATTATTTTAGTCTAACTCAAATTTTTGAATAGTTGGTATTATGTTCAAAATTTCATAATTTTGGAATAATTGAAAAATTGTGAATATCTTTTAAATAGTCAATAGTTTTATAAGTAATTCGAAGAATTACAGAGATTGTTCAAAAGTTTTGTATATTGTGATCATTATCATATTTTTTGGAAAAGTGTATGGTTTTTTAATTTTATGAAAAAATTTCAAAAACTTCAAAGTATAAAAAATTGCGAAAAATTAATAAACATACATTTTTATGAACTTTTTTCGATTATTATTGTTGAAATGTAAAGAAAATAAAAAAGCATTAGGATAATACTCCAGATCGGCGTACATTCTATGAAATTCGAATAATTTGTTGAATTTCAGATAATTTTATTAAATTTTGTACATCGTGAAAAAATTTTAAATTCCGAAAAGTTACAGAAACCGTGTTATAAACTACATTTTTAAAAATCGAAAAATGTTTCATCATACGGATACGGTCCAAAATTTTAAAAATTTTAATAATAATATAGGATACAATATAACTTTGAGCAATGTTATTTGTTAAAAATTAAGAATTACAAACCTAGAAATTATTAATTGATTGATTTTTGCGTGGTATTTTTCGTTTTTTAATTTTCATATTATTATAAAGTTTTTTGAAATCAAAAATTAATCCTCGCACAAAGATGTTCTGTAGTTGTAAAAATGTAATTAAAATTTGGAGTTCAAGAAAATTTATTCAATTGTTAAGAATTACGAAAATTTTCTAGAACTACAATTTGTAAGGTTTTTCCTTGTTTTCATTTTTTTTACAATAATTTGAAAAATTTCCCTAGAGTTTTACATTTTACATGTTTTTTTTTTTATTGCTTATAAATTATAATATGAATCCACAAATACAGATATTTTTAATTCTTATATTCTAGTCAATTCGATGAAAAAAAATTGGCATTAAAAGTTTGTCAAAATAAATTTACTTGCTTTGTCATTTTTTTTGTCATTCGATAAAAACTTAAAACTCACAAAACATAAAAATTGGAATTTATCAACTGAAAATTAAAAATATTTAATTATTAAATTTATTTAGGTTCCAATATAAAAAATTCTTTGGAAAAAAATGTCAGTTCAAAGCTTCTAGATTTCAAAAATGAGCGAAAAATGGAAACATTTCAAAGTTTATTAGAACACAGAAAATCTTTGGTAGTAATACAATTAACTTTCGAAATCAAAATATAAAATTTTTTTCTTTTAATATTTAGATTGAAAAATCCAAATATCATAAGAGAACTTTATAGAAATTAACAGACAAAATGCCAAGATTACACTCAAAAAATTCCAAAACTCTTGTAAATGATAGAATTCCCAGAATACTGTTTGCAAACGAAAATTCAAAATACTGAAAATATTGCTCAAAATCTTTCAAAAAAGTAATAATTATTTATTGAGAATATTTGCAAACTTTTAGAAATCATCCATTTCAAAATATAAAATTCACGAGTTTAATATTAGAAATAACTAGGAAAACTAATCATTTTTTTTTTAATTAAGAATATTTTAGAATGTTGTAAAATAGAAAAAATTCTCAAAGTAACTAAAAATTCTTAGAAAACAGTTAAAACAAAATTTAAAAACTTTGAACTTAAAAAACATTAAAATCGAAATTTATCAACTGAAGTTTAAAAATGTGTTATTATTTAATTTATTTAGGTTTTAATTCTAAAAGTCTTTGAAAAAAATGTCAGTTCAAAGTTTCTAGATTTTAAAAATGAGCGAAAAATGGAAAAATGTCAAAGTTTATTAAAATACAGGCAATCTTTGGCAGTAATACAATTAACTTTCGAAATTAAAGTATTAAATTTTTTCCTTTTAATATTTAGATTAAAAAATCGGAATAGCATAAGAGAATATAATATAACTTCGAGCAATGTTATTCGTTAAAAAATAAAAATTACTAACCTAGAAATTAATAATTGATTGATTTTTGCGTGGTATTTTTCGTTTTTTAATTTTCATATTATTCTAAAGTTTTTTGAAATCATAACTTCGAGCAATGTTATTTGTTAAAAAATAAAAATTAAAAGCCTAGAAATTAATTATTGATTAATTTTTGCGTGTTTTTTTTTCGTTTTTTAATTTTCATATAATTATAAAGTTTTTTGGAATGAAAAAATGATCCTCGCAAAAAGATATTCTGTAATTGTAAAAATTTCTTAAAAATTTCTTAAAAATTTTGAGTTTCAGAAAATTTCTTAAATTGTTAAGAATTACGAAAATTTTCTAGAACTACAATTTATAAGTATTTTCCTCGTTTTCATTTTTTTTACAATAATGTAAAAAATTTCCCTAAAGTTGTACATTTTACATGTTTTTTTTATTTATTGCTTATACATTATATCTAAATTCAGAAAATTGATGAAAAATATCGAAATTATACATCGTCTAACTTTGATTTCCTTGTATTTTTTAGGTTCAGGGAACTGATAAACGCTTTCATTACCCAAAAAAGCAACACGACTCGAAAAATCGTGATCAAAAGGCTCAAGGATCTCATGGAATTGCAAGGAGAATTGCTCATGGGTCTTTCCCTGTCCACTTCATACCAACCTCCACCTTGTTATTTCCATTACAACCCGACTCCAGCTTTCGTGCGATCAGAAAAGAAATTCCGCAAGAAAAAAGGCAAAAAAGGAACCGAGAACAAGTCCCTGAACATTTCAGAAAATGAGGCCTGGAATTCAAGCTCGGAAATTTGTTCCAAAAATCCTGCCTATTTTCGTCGATTCGACACTAAGGTGATTTCTTAGTTTTTTCGCGAGTTTTTGCTACTTAATAGTGAAAAATCAATTATTTCGATCAATCCATTTTTTTCATCTAATTTACTACAAAATAAGTAACACATAAAGGCCAGAAATAAAAGAATAAAAAATAATTGTAGTCGTGAAATTTCAGATAATATTATTTAAGTGTATAAAAAAGCGAAAAAAACGATTTTTTATCGAGACTTTATAGAAATGTATTAAGAATAACAATACCTAATAATTTCCCTAAAATTTATTTTGGGGGAGTTTATACATTTTTTTCGAATTTATATATTTTCATAATTACAATTTGAAATTCATAATACAATTACATATTTACATTTTGACGAAAAAAAAAGAAACTTACAAATTTCATAATTACAAAAATTATTTACATCACATATTTACAATAAATCATATTACGAAAAAAAAACATTAAAAAAATTTCATATTAACATTTTCGAATTTACATTTCATATTCAATTTTCATATTTCATATTTTCATATTTACAAAATTTCGTGATTCGGGGATAGGAAAATTTTTCACAAGACGTCATGGTCTCAAAAATTACTTTCATTTTTAGGTTTCTGAACTTTTGGATCTGAACATGGATATTTTGCCATCGCAAATGGCGCCCGAAAATATCACGATGGCCCAAGTTTGTTTTTTAGTCAATGAACTGTTGCTCATGTCGGAAAACGACCGATCGGACATTTTCATCCGGGATCTGGTGAACCAGTTACCGAATATTTGCTCCAAATTCCGAGCAATTGTCGAAGACCTCGAAAAAAATGATGATAACACTGAAAAAATTGCCGTCAAGCTTCTTTTGCAACTGATAACAGCGATTTTCAGCTGGAAAGAATTCCAAACCGCGAAATACAGCAGTTTGTTGCAAAGTAAGCCGTTTTTTCTAAATTGAAATTTAAAGTTTGAAAAAACGAAGCTTCAAATGCTAATTTATGAATTCAAAAATGTATAAAATAAAATATCTATGAATAATATAACTATTTTGTATATTTCATTATAATATTTCATCATAATTATTCATCAATTAATCATCTTAATTTTTACATTTGCATGTCTTTCTTAAATGTATTTATTAATAACAGTTGACTATTGAATTTTTTTAAGGGGGATTGAGAGAACTCGCGTCTTTGTCAAACGAAAACAATAAACAATTAAAATCTACAAGAGAACTCGTGAAAGAATCGTACAAGTATTTCTCCAGTCGAATTGATGTTGCCGACCAAATTTCGATCGCAGTTGCATTGGTTAAATTGTGCGAAACTTTGATGAAACTCGTTGGTAGTTTCAACGAAAAAAACGCAGGAAACCATGGTAATATTTTTTGAAAAATAAATTAATATTTTTATTAATTGAATCCACAACTACAGTTATTTTTGATTCTTATATTCTAGTGAATTCGATGAAGAAAAAATTGGCATTAAAAAGTTTGTCAAAACAAATTTACTTGCTTTATCATTTTTTTAGTCATTCGATAAAAACTTAAAACTCAAAAAACATAAAAAATGGAATTTATCAACTGAAAATTAAAAAGGTGTAATTATGGACTTTATTTAGGTTTTAATTCTAAAAGTCTTTGAAAAAAAATATCAGTTAAAAGCTTCTTAATTTCAAAAATGAGCGGAAAATGGAAAAATGTCAAACTTTATTAGAACACAGAAAATCTTTGACAGTAATACAATTAACTTTCGAAATTCAAATATTATATTTTTTTCTTTTAATATTTAGTTCGAAAAATTGGAATAGCATAAGAGAACTTTATAGAAATTAGCAGATAAAATTCCAAGATTACACTTGAAAAATTCCAAAACTCTCGTAAATGAACTGCTGGCAAACGAAAATTCAAATTACTGTGCACTGTTGCTCAAAATCTTTCAAAATATTAATAATTATTCATTGAGAATATTTGCAATCTTTTGGAAATCACCCATTTCAGAATATAAAATATTCGAGTTTAATATTAGAAATGACTAGGAAAACTAATCTTTTTTTTAAATTAAGAATATCTTAGAATTTTGTAAAAGAGAAAAAATTATCAAAGTGACTGAAAATTCTTAGAAAACAGTTAAAACAAAATTTAAAAACTTTGAACTTAAAAAACATAAAACTTGGAATTTATCAATTGAAAATTAAAAATTTTCAAATAATAAATTTATTTAGGTTCCAATATTAAAAAGTGTTTGGAAAAAAATGTCAGTTCAAAGCTACTAGATTTCAAAAATTAACGAAAAATGGGAAAATGTCGAAGTTCATTAGAACACAGAAAATCTTTGACAGTAATACAATAAATTTTCGAAATAAAAATATTATATTTTTTTCTTTTAATATTCAGTTTGAAAAATTGGAATAGCATAAGAGAACTCTATAGAAATCAGCAGATAAAATTCCAAGATTGCATTCGAAAAATTCCAAAACTCTTGTAAATAATACGATTCCCAGAATACTGTTGGCAAACGAAAATTCAAAATACTGTGCAATATTTCTAAAAATTTTTTAAAAAATTGATAATTATTCATTGAGAATATTTTCAACTTTTTGGAAATCACCCATTTCAAAATAAAAAATGTTTGAGTTCAATATTAGAAATAACTAGGAAAACTACTTTTTTTTTAATTAAGAATATCTTAGAATGTTGTAAAATTGAAAAAATTCTCAAAGTAACTGAAAATTGTCGGAAAACAGTTAAAACAAAATTTATAAGCTTTGAACTTAAAAGACATAAAAATTGAAATTAATTAACTGAAAATTAAAAATGTTTAATTATGGACTGAAGAGGGGAAATCTATGTAAACGGCCGAAAATTGCCCGAATTTTTAATTTTTTTTTTTCAACAAGAAAAAAATGGCCGATTGTCACTGAATTTTTTTATGTTTATCATGTACTATTAAAGTGTAATTGGTAATTTTTTCACATAAAAAAAATTGAAAAATGGTGGATATATTGCACCGTAACTCATCAGTGGTCTGAAATCAGATTTAAAATCGGCGGGCGTAATTGCTTGAAAACTATGCGACAGATTTTCATAAAATTTTGTGAGTTTGTTCAAAACCCTTTTTATCGCGCCCTGAATGAAGTGACTACTTTGCGTTGTTGCAAAAACCAACTTTTTTTTATACAAAAAGAGGAAAAAAATCAGCTGAAATCGACAATTCTCATTTTTAGCCTGGCATTTTTAGAAAAAGTGTAAATGCGTAAAATGAACCCATTCAAGACGCAATTACATTCATTAAGTAACGTTTGGAAAAATGTTATATGTATCAGATGAACGTAACTTACGTTATTACGCCCGCCGTTTGGAATATCACTTCAGACCACTGACGAGTTATGGTGCAATATCTCCGCCATTTTTCAATTTTTTTATATGAAAAAATTACCAATTGTACTTCAATAATGAATAATGAACATAAAGAAAGTTAGTAACAATCGTCCATCTTTTTCTTATTGAAAAAAAACTCAAATATAGGAAATTTTTCGGTCGTTTACATAGATTTCCCCCCTTAATTAGGTTCTAATTCTAAAAGTCTTTGAAAAAAATGTCGATTCAAAGTTTCTAGATTTAAAAAATGAGCGAAAAATGGAAACATGTCAAAGTTTATTAGAACACAGAAAATCTTTGGCAGTAATACAATTAACTTTCAAAATTAAAATATATAATTTTTTTCTTTTAATATTCACATTGAAAAATCGGAGTAGCATAAGAGAATTTTATAAGAATTAGCAGATAAAATTCCAAGATTTCACTTAAAAAATTCCGAAACTCTTGTAAATGATAGGATTTCCAGAATACTGTTGGCAAACGAAAATTCAAAATACTGTACAATATTACTCAAAATCTGTAAAAAAATTAATAATTATTCATTGAGAATATTTGCGAACTTTTGGAAATCATCCATTTCAAAATAACAAATATTTGAGTTTAATATTAGAAATAACTAGAAAAACTACTCCTTTTTTTTTAAATTAAGAATATTTTAGAATGTTTTAAAATAGAAAAAATCATCCAAGTAACTGAAATGTCTTAGAAAACATTTAAACAATCATGGAAACCTGTAAAGCTATAATCTAATTTGTTTTTTCCTTCAGCGAATTTTGTGATGCTTTTTTTGAACCAACCCTGGGAAGACGATCAACATTCCGTAGCCTCCTACAAAAGCGCTGTCGATTCACTTTTGAAAAGTTGGTACAATTACGAACCAACCTTGTTGGCAAAAGTGACAGCAATTTTGAAAGATTTGCCGGAAGAGGTACAAACTTTGGATGGGTCTTCAGACCATTTGCCAACAGTTCAAGCGATAACTAAATTTTCGTTCCCGTTGTTTTATAAAAAACTGTTGGAAAGTCTCACCAAAGGAGTCATTGCTGCGTTAAACGCAGCGAAAACGTGAGTAAAGTTTTCTATCAAATAACCACAGAAACTTAATAAAAATATTCTACAAACAAATAGCAAGTTTTGCATAAAACTTTTGGAGAACTTCCAAGTGTAAGTGTAAAAACACAAAAAAAAAGTATCAATTTCCAGTTATTCATAGTAAAATTAAAAATTTTATGAGATAATATTTTCAACTCTTTAATTTTTTTTCAGCGATCCGGCGAAGGTGAAAATTTGGAAACAGACAATGATGAATTTGGAGCAAATCGTAAAAATTTGCAAAGACTTCAACATAAATCAAAACTTGCTGCTTTTCGTTCGTCTTGTACCGGCATTTTTGAAAGTTTTTCTGGCCAAAGGAATGCCGGTTTTGGAATACAACTTGAAGTATCAAACGGACGATGTCACTTACATTTTGAGGCACGTTCAAGGTAATTTCATAAAATTATTTTCAAGTTTTTTATGAAAATGTCTGTTTAAAAGACAGAAACCAATTAAACGTTTTTTCAGGTGCAACGAAACATTTGAACAAAATTTGCTGCACAGCCTTGCAAAAAAAAGATGTGGTGTTAACAAAACATATTCCTGCTGCGAAGCAAGTGGCTGAACAGCTACTGTTCAGCGTAAAAGGGATGATGGTTTTGAATAAAACCGATGGCGCGTTCTGGATGGGCACGTTGAAAAATAAAAATTTGGAAGGCCAAGACGTTCTTTCCCAGGTAAGAACTAATCTTCATTGAGATTCAGAATTAATTATTTCTTATTTTATATCACGTACATTCTGAACAACAATTTTGTTTATCGAATGCACTAAAAAATAAGAGTTACAAAGAAAGTCTAGAAATAAAAGATTTAAAAATGATTGTACTGATAGATTTAATTATTGAAAAATAGAAATTTCGAAATAATTTATATAACAATTGTTATATAAACATTTTCAGAGATCCAGCGAAGATTCTTCTGCCACAGAGTATCCAGAGGCCACCACGAATGATGGTTCTGAGGTGGAATGCAGTGATTTGGACAACGACGAGGAAGAAACTACGGAACCGTAATTTTGGATAAAATGGCCAAGTTAGTGTTCCTTGTTCCGTGAACATTAAATTACTGTTCCTTTTTTTTGAATATTAGATTAATTATCAATGTTTCGTTCTCGTGAATAATAAATGAAATATGGTCGAGAGAGTTAAATAATAATTTTAATTTGGACAACGACGAGGAACAAACTTCGAATACGTAATTTTGGATAAAATGGACAAGTTAGTGTTCTTTGTTCCTTGAACATTAAATTACTGTTCCTTTTTTTCTAATATTATATTAATTATCAATGTTTCGTTCTCGTGAATAATAAATGAAATATGGTCGAGAGAATTAAATAATAATTGTAAGTTGTTTTGGTAAACATTTTGTGTTATTTATTTTTAACTTTTCCTAAACATAGTCCTTGTCAAGTGAAGTTCCAACGGATTCCGCTAACAAAGAGGTTTTTTTTGACGTGGAACTACGCCTTTCTCCGCGTTTTAGTATAGTAGGGAGGTAAAAAGCTATGCACCTGCAACGAAAAAGTGCAACAAAATATTTTGGGCCCTATGCTAGGTCCCAATTTTCAGGTTCCCAATTCATCAGGCCCAAAATATTTTTGGGCCCAATAGTGAGCCCCAACTTTCAGGTTCCCAATTCATCAGTCCCAAATTCACAAGGCCCAAACTATTTTTGGGCCTTCTGGATTGGGCCCAATAGTGAGCCCCAACTTTCAGGTTCCCAATTCATCAGTCCCAAATTCACAAGGCCCAAACTATTTTTGGGCCTTCTGGATTGGGCCCAACTAGTGAATCCCAAATTTCAGACTCCCAATTTATCAGTCCCAAATTATTTTTGGGCTTTCTGGATTGGGCCCAAACAGTGAGCCCCAACTTTCAGGTTCCCAATTTTTCAGTCCCAAATTCACAAGGCCCAAATTTTTTTGGGGACTTCTGGATTGGGCCCAAATACTGAATCCCAAATTTCAGACTCCCATTCTATCAGTCCCAAATGAAGAAGGCCCAAATTATTTTTGGGCCTTCTGTATTGGGCCCTAATAATGAGTCCCAATTTTCAGGTTCCCAATTCATCAAGTCCAAGTTATTTTTGGGCCTTCTGGATTGGGCCCCAACAATGAGCCCCAAATTTCAGGTTCCCAATTTATCAGGCCCAAAAATAATTTGGGCTTTGTGGATTTGGGACTTATTAATCGGGCCATAGATTACAAGGCCCGATGTAAGTTAATTAAATTTAATTAAATTTAATTGGTAGAGGTATTTTCTGATATAAAACTTGTCACTTGTTGACGTAGTTCTACGTAACGGCACAGACTTTCTGTGCCTTTTTCTAAGTGGTTTTTCTTTCAATTTTCCGAGTTTTGAGCTATTTCGGAAATTTTTATTATTCTACATATTTTTTTACATGTTTTTTGTTGATTTTACAGTTGTAAATACAACAAATTTTACTGTTTTTATTTTTTCCGAAGATTTTCTCACTCATTTTTTCAGAAATCTTATACTATCTAATATTGCCGAAATACTACAAATTAGGAAAATGGAAAAAATCACTTTTTGTAATTCTCTATATATTGACAAAAGATTGTTGAAAAATTTGACAGAATACTAACAAATTTTACCAACTTTGAAATTTCTGACTTTCTTGAAATTTATTACCAATGTTTAAAATTACGAAAAATGTAAGTAGGTTATTCAAAATTTGAGGTGCAATAATTTGATTAATAATGTTCAAACTTTTCCAAGTTCAAAATTAAAACTCATTTTCCATTTATTCAACTAAGCTTAGAACAAAAGGACTGAAAATTCCATTTTCCATTTTCCATCATTGTTTCTTCAATAAAAGTGAATTCGTTGGAATGATCCACTAAAATAATTGTGTGAGTCCTCGTTCCATAATTACGAATTTCGTAATCGACGAAAATGGAACTCAAGCATTCAAAATGCTCCGGATTTCTCTTCACCAATTCTGGATCTGGCAAATGCCTGGAAAAAATTTTTTTCTTCAATTACTAAAAATTGGAAAACTATCAAATAGGAGGTCAAAAATTATTCCGATTTTGCACAACAATTTTCAGCAATAATATTCATAATCACTCAAGATTTTTAACGATTCATAAAAATTACGTATTTTTTGAAAAGTCAACTCTAAAAAATTTGAATAGAAAATACCTACTTTTCTCTGTTTTTGAGGAACTTTAACAAATCTTGGACAAGATTTTTCTTGTTCAATGAGGACGTGTTTTCCACAATTTTCCGAAAATTTTCTTTTCCAACTTGGACTTTTTTGTAAGATCTTTCCAACCCACTGTTGCTGAAACCTAAAATTTGTTCCTCGCAAAGTTTCGGTTCTTCAGCATCTTTGGAACTGCTCAAACAATAAACATTTGCAGTCCTGGAAAAATGTTGCAAAGTAAAAGGATTGTAAATTATTCATTTAATTTAAAAAACTCTAATCATTTTCTCGTGTTTTAAAAAGTCAGAAATATGTTTTTTAATTTTTAAGAGTTGAGAGAAAATCAAAATTTTGTGAAATATTATTATATTTAATAAATGAAAATTTTCTTTTTACTTAAGCTCTGCAACAACTAGATTATATGGATTGTAAAGTTGTTGCTTTTGATTAGTTTCGTGTAAATTGTTTAAGAAATCCATTGTCGGTTCCTGGGATTCCAAATAATCAACAATCAGAGAACCACGACCTTTTGCAGAAATATTAGAATCCCTGGGTTCACGGGTTAGATTAAGTAAAACGCCACTTTTTCCTTTTTTTGAAGCTGCCAACCAGGTCCCACCTTCTTTTCCTGGTTCCATGTCTATTCCTACGAAAAATAAAAACGATTTTCCTTTCTAGGGTTCTAAGATTTCATCATTCATTTGCTTCTGATGTTTTTGATAAAAAACTTGATAACCACAAATTTTTTTATTCAATTCTTCAACTGAATAGTTTTTGGATCTGAAAATTCTAGACTTTTTAGGTCTTGACTTTCATTTTTTGTACAATATTGTGTAATTTCGAATTGAATTTGTTAAGGCTATGATCTAAAAAAAAAATTTCTTGACTTATTGTTCTATTTTATCATAATTTTTTTTTAATTTGACCTTTTTGATATTTTCAAATTGTAAAATATATAATTTTTTAATCTATTGATGTATGTATTTTAATTATCAGAATTTTGTAAATATTTTTATTCTTTCAAATGTTTTTCAAGAACTTTTCGAAAAACTCTAGTTTTTTAAATTTTTTAATTTCGGGACTAAAATTTTAATATATAACAGATATAGTCAAATTATACAATTTGTTTAATGATTTACATACTAAACTTTTTCTAGGATAATTCAAGTTTTGAGTTTCATTTTTAAAACAATATTTTGAAATTTTGTCTTCAAGTTCATAATTCGAAAAAAATCATAGTTTGTTTTATTTAAATTTCTTATATTATTCAATCATAAAATGCACATTTTTTTTATATTCATAAATGTCAATCCTAATTATCAGGATTTTACAAATTTTTAATTGTTCTCCTTTGAATATTTTTCATTAACTTTTTAAGTTTTTTGATTTGGAATTCTTGATTTTTCAATTTTCCGAGTTTGTTAACGAAATGAGTAATATTTTAATTTTTATATGTATGGAAAATATGATTTTTCTGGAACTAAATAAAAAAGTAATAAAGAGAAATAATAAAGGTATTATTATTTCAAAGATTTTTTCTTTGCCAATCAAAATTTTGAACTGAGAATAGGATTTTTGGTTTTTCAAATAAAAGTTTTCTCTTGAACTCGATATTACAATGAAACTTTCTATTGATTTTCAATGTCGAATTATTTTTGCACTATTCTAAAAATTGCATATCTTTAAAAGTTACATAATTTGACATTTTTAAATTTAATCTATGTAAATAAAAATATGTTCAACAAGTGGTTATCTCTGATTTTCACTTTCAAATTCCTAACCTGCGTTTTTCAAATTTACACCTGAATAAACAAAGATTAACTTTGATTCTGAATTCACAAAGATTTACAAAATAAAATTTACAATTTTTAAATTCAAAACTTTCACCATGACTCTTCTTATGAAACTCATAAATGTACACAATTGAAATAAAATTGAAAATAATACTTTCGGGAAAACTGTCGTTCGGGGACAAATACATTCGGAATAATGACATTTCGGGAAAATGACCGGGAATCATATTTTTTGTAATTTTGGAGTACATTTTAAAAAATTTTTAAATAATAAACTCCGTGGAAAAATGGTTATAAATGTGAATAATTCATAGGTATGAAATTCTCAATAACAATATATGTATATACATTCAGATTGATTCAGATACGCAAAATATGTGACAATAATTATTGCACTTTTTTACCTCCAATAAAGTCAGGGCGATCATCCCAAAAACCAGCTATTTTTGCGGGTCGGGCATGAAATTCGTCACGATTCGAGGCCAAAATAAATTTGAAATTTCCTTCTCCCGCCTCCGGATTTCGATAAATAAACAAAATGCACATTTTCGCGAGACCAAAGGTACTCTATTCTGCATTGATTGAACATTGGATAACTGCTGACTAATTTATTGTTTGGCAAAACTCGTGCTGCAAGAGATAACTAAATCTTCTGTCAGATAAGTCCAAGTAATTTACGGGCTCATCGTGCCATATTTCATTCGACGCGCGGAGATTTCAAATCTCACAAACATTTTATTTTTATTTTACTTATTAATTGTTATTAAGCCTACAATCAGAAAGTCATCAAATCGATAATGTTGAATTTTTAATGTAGACATGCCAATTAAGAAAGTTTTGTTACAGTTTTTTCTCGAATGGGAGAAAATTAAATAACGAAACAAATTTCAAAGAATGAGTTTTGTGACTTGTCGAAATTTTCGGGAAAGTCATAAAGAACATTTTTCGATAAATTTTTGCTTTTTTGTTTTGCGAGAAATATAATTTTGAAGCGGAAAAACATTTAGTTTAAAGGTTGATTATTTATTATTTTTTCGTTGGAAATTTAGGGTATTCAATTAGGAATTTATAAGTTGAAAATGAACAATTGGAATAGAGGTAAATGAAAAATTCTGAAAATCTCAATAATTTTATAACTTTTAATCGAAAATTTCCGAACTTGAGAATCGTAAAATTTCAAAAGTATAAAAATTGTCAAAAAATAGTATAAATGAAACAGATGTTTTCGTGCCCGAAAACATTCAATAAATCATACAATTCAATTTTTACAATTTGAAAATTTTGATCGCATAATAAAATTATAAAACAGAAAATTTTGTGAATTTTTACGAAAAGGCACGTAAAACGCATTTTTTAATCCGAACTCTTAAAAGTTTCGCATTTGAATTGGAATCAGGAAAGTAAAAATTGAAAAATAACTTTTTTCCTATGCATCCGTAAAAAAGGCCATTTTATTTCTATGGAATGCGGGAACAAAAGCCCCTTTTTGGGGTACTCGGAAATCAGCGGGAAATATCAACAAAAAC
>JAPYZL010021197.1:0-11725 GCA_030522825.1 Platygaster orseoliae
TGATTCCAACGAGTGCAAAGTTTGGGCACGAGCGAAGCGAGTGCGCAATTGCACTCGTTGGAATCATCTTTTTTCTCCCTTGTAGCATAAATATCTATTATGTGTAGAAAAAGAGTACAGATTTTTTATTTTAGTATTGTTCGATCGCCTGTAAATTCCCAAGGTTGAATTTTATGGCGGTTTCATGGAAAGTTCGTTATTAACTATAAGTGGAAAATGTCAACGTTTCAAACGCGTTTTTATTGCAACAGTTCAAGAATAGCTGCATGTGCAAGCATTGCATTTCGTGATACGCGAATACCTTAGCTTGGAAACTCACGTATATTTGTACGAGATTTCGTATATAATATATGTATATAAAACCGAAACGAGCTTGTGAGTTTGAGCAATAACAGAGAGCCTTTGTAATAATCAAATCATTCTTATTTCAACACAGTATAAATTTTTCCAGTGATTTAAAGTATTTAAATGAAAGCGTTTAAATCTGAAGTAGGGTGATTGTAATTGTCATAGTCATCAGGTTTATTTTATCATTTTTATTTTATTTTTTTACTTTGCGAGAAATTGATTTGAATCGAAGCGACACTTTTTCTTTTGCTAATTTTCAATCTGGAATAAAGAGGAAAGAAAGCTGGAAGAAATTTATTTCAGAAAGTACTAAATTTTGTTGACAAAATAGGAATTTCATAAAAAAGTTGAAAAAAAAAAAATGTATGGGATTTTTGAGAAGTTTTTGAACATCGATTGTGTGTTAATACGTTTTTATTAACAAGTTTTAAATTCTATACATATGGACAATTTACTGTCAATGTGAAGCATGTTTTTTAAAAGTTGGTTAAAACTGATGATTGGTTAAAGAGTTTTTATCATCACATATTGGCATTTTTTAACATTTAAGACGATTTTTTATTTCTTGTGATTTACAGGTTTTTACGTTTTTAACTTTAATTTTGAAATTTTTTATTTCTATTCGAATGCATGTAATTTTTCGATAATTTTCAAAAATGTTCGTTGTCTAGTTTCCATATCAAAAAAAATATATTGAAACTAATTCTGAGTTTTTAAATTTTACATAAATTCCAAAGTTCCTGACAGACATAAATCATACGGATAATACATAAATAACATTCTGTAGGTAATTACTCGTAGAACAAATGAAACTGTCTAAAATTTACATAAATGATTCGTTAGAGTTTTGTTGCCCTAGGAACTGTGATTTTTATAAAAACTTTATAAAAATATACCAGTTTTATAAAACTGTGTTTATAAAAAATATCAATGTTTATAAACACAGTTTTATAAAAAATGTCATATTTTATAAAATCCTTAGCGTTTCAAAAACCTTATAAAAACGACAATATTCGATAAATAACTACATACTTTATAAATGTCTTTATAGAAACCTTTATAAAGTTTTTCAAAGTATTTATAACCCTAGTAATCTTGAAACTTAAATATGAAAAAAAAAAAATTAATCATTCTCAAAATTTATTAATTTATTCTTTGACACAACTGCAATTAAGTAAAAAATAATTTGCTGCTGTATCCAACTAAGTGCGCAAACGCATCAGAATAATTAATGGTGCCTACAGAATTCGAACCCAAGTCTTTGGCATTTGTAACCCATATACGATACCAGTGTGCCATACTATGGTTTGTAACGTGTCGTAAAAATTTACTTCACATTAATCTTAATCACGAAATTTACACGATAAATCTTTTTTACAGTTTATCATACACGCATACTAACAGTTAATAATAGTTTTTTCATAGTTTAATATACACATATACTAACAGTTATTCAATGAAAGTTTTCTAAAAAATGCCAAGAAACTCGTATCTGTATAAAAATTGCGACTTTTATAAAAAATACGTAAAAGTGTATAAAAACTATCTGTGTTTTATAAAGATTTTTTGATTTTATAAGGAACATTATAAAACTTTCTCGTGCTTTATAAAGTACTCTGTAAAAATGTGCATACTTTATACAGTATTGTATAAAAACTGTCCTTCTTTTATAACGTACTTTATACAATAAAGCACACTTTATGAAGTATTTTATAAAACTTTTCCATATTTATAAACATTTGCGTGCAATTGAGAAATATAAAAATTCTCTTTTTATAAAGTATGACGGTTTATAAAATTTTTTTATAAAACTGTGTTTATAAAAATCGGCATTTTTTATAACACCAGGTTTATAAAACTGGCATTTTTTATAAAGCTTTTATAAAATCAGTTTATAAAAACGGAGTTTTGTATAAATATTTGGCGAATTTTTATAAAAATCACAGTTACTAGGGTGACCATTCTCTAAAAAATTAAAAATCCATAAGAATGTTTTTCGAAAAGTTTCAAGTTATTTAAGAAATTCAGATTAATGATGTAAAGACTCATTTTCAAGTGAAAAATATTAAGATAACACATTTTTATACATTTTCGTATTATTTCGTAAGTTAGGAGCGATTATTTGTGATTTCATAAATTTCATTTGTAAAAAAAAAATTTTCTATAATTTCACTTCATTTCATTTAAAATCATCGAAACAGGTAATAATTGATTTGGGTGGAATTCTTGAAATTTGGGATTCTATGACGTATTGTTTGATATTGTGAAAAATTTATGTATTAGTTGATTTCATGAAATTCTTCAAAATATTTTAGATACATACGAAACTCTTGAACGATGACTAACTTGCAGAAATTTGGCATATAGTTTATAACATCATTTGTTAATCGCAGTTATGACTATTTTGATTCGTAACATTGTAAACGATTCGAATTGCAAAGCTTATTTTTATTATATTTATATTTTTTTATTTATAATTTAATGTTTAAACTTTTTTAATATTTATATTATTATATTATATTTCTATTTCTATTATAATTTGGAAAAATAAAAATATGGCTCGATAGCTTCTGAAAAATGAATGCATGTACCCGTTTAAGCATTTTTTGTAAATATTATAGTTTCAAAAAAAAAAATTTTTTTTGATTATTTTTGAATCGAAAAATCCATGTTTTTTAGAACTTACATCACCGCTGAACAGTCATTTTTTAACGTATACTTTTTTGAAGTTTTTTTTTTACTTATCACAGACACACTTATCTCATTTCATTTGTTGGTATTATGGATGTTTGCTTAGTGAGTTTTTCCATGAATCAGTGTGAAATGAAAATATTCAAAATAAGGTCAGTAATAGTTTGATATTAATTTATAAAAATCAAGCGAATAAATGTTTAGTAGGTCGTTCGACGGGAATCAGTTGCGACTTCCGGTCACGAGTTGCTCCGCTGTGTTCTTGATATAAATGAATCACATTCAATGTACGGCCACCAAAAGTATGAAAAATAAACCTCAAAATAATATCCACTAGAAAATGATACATAATTTGAAAAAATTTACAATTTCGAAACAGTGGAAAATGTTTTCCACGTTTCACTGGCTTTTCACAGAAGGTTTTAAATTTAATTCATCGGTTGAAAAAAAATAATGCATCATTTTCAAAATTAGGGCATGACGTGAAATTCAAATATTATCTTAAATTTAGTCTATCTATTCATGATCAAAACATGATGTTACATTAAACAAACACATAATCAAAACTATGATGAATTATAATTGTCAATAAATTTGAGAATAGACTAAATTTAAGATAATATTTTAATTTCAAGTCATGCCTAATTTTCTTCCATCTTAAAATAAGATTGACTTTTAAGAGTGCACTCTAAAAACTTAATAATTATTATTTTAGATTATTACTCGAATATTACTTGACATTTAGTCTATGTTCATAATTAATTTCAAGAAATTATTCTTGATTCAAGACACATCCTCTTGAAATTTGAACATGGATAATATTTAAGATATTATATGATTTCAAGTCGTGTCTTAATGTTGTTGCATCTTAAAATAACATTGACTTTTTAGAGTGTTATTCGAAATCTATTTTTATGTCTTTTTAACTATTTTAAGTTTTACTGATGAAGCGTTAGAGTATATTTTTTAAAAATTTTACAATATTTGACCATTGAACGAAATATCTATGAAATCGACTAAAGCCAGCTTCAAATTTCTAACGGAACCAAAGTACCGTTGTATTTTTTAAACCGTATCGCTTGAATCCTGAGTGACGATCGTAAAATGCATTGTACAACATAGCGCTCGTTTTTTCATTAATTTAGATTGCAAAAACTAGCATGTTAAAATGCCGAGATCAGTTTTCAAATTCTTTCGACGCGTTGCATATGAATCATGTTCCTTTCATGCTATGTGTTATTTTCTTACGTTATGAATGCGTGAAAAAACAGACTATGCAATTTCCTAACGAGAGCCCGCGAATTTTTCAAGTTTTTTCCACTTATTTCAGAAATTACAATGTTTTTTTACGACCTTCTGAATAAGGTATGGGCTTTTTTTTGGAGGTTGTGGTGTTTTTTGTGGAATAAAATTCATTTGCTTTCGTTAGTATTCAGGATAGCTGTGATATTGCTTACTCGTAAATGAATTGAAAGCTTTGCCACGAAGAATTATTTGATCTATTCGTATTATTGTTTAGCAGTTAAAAGTATTTTATAAATGTGCGAACGATGGAATTTATATTTAAAAAAATTACCATATGTTAATAATAATAATATCGAAGGATGTATAGTTAAAATTGAAAATTGAAATATAAACAAGTTAAATGTGTTGCATTTTTTGACTAGTAATTATGATATATATTCAATAAATCTCGATTCCCGTCCATTTTCCCGAATGCAATTTCCCGACATTCAATTTTCCCGTCAAAGACTTTTCCCGACAACACTTTTCCCGACAGCACCTCTCCCGACAGACTATGTTCACGACCAAAATTTTATGGTTAAATTAAGTCATATTTTTTCCGACAACACTTTTCCCGACAGACTGTTTCCAAAAATAAAAAAAGTGTTATTTTTTTATTCAAAGAAGACATGCTTTTGCAATAAATTTTATTGTTTTGATTGTTTGACAGTAAATTTACATTTTCTAATAATTATTTATTTTCAAAAATTGAAAATTAGAAAAAAAGTCTATTAAGAAAAAAATTATAACTTATAACTAATTAAAACTTATAAAATTAAAACTTATAATTATTTATAACATAAAATTAAAACTTAAAATTAATAATAACATATAAAATTAGAAATTAGAAAAATTTTAAATTAGAAAAAAAGTTCATTGAGATAAAAAATTATAACTTTTGAAAACTTTTTAGAAAAACTGATCTAGTACCGATATATTCATATAAAAAAATAGATAAGCAGTGTCGGAAAAAATGTTGTCGAGTAAATTGTTTGTCGGGAGAAGTGCTGTCAGGAAAATTGTTGTCGGGAAAAGTGTGTCGAGAAAAATGTCGTCGGGAAAATTGTCTGTCTGGAAAATTCTTTCGGGAATATGACCGGGTACCATAAATCTTAGTATTATTTATGCAAGTAAAATTTAAAATAATGTTAATAGAATAAGTGTAATTGAATTTGAATAAAATAAAATTTGTATAAATTAAATACGAATAATTTCTTTTATAAAATCAATTCGATTTGAAATGAATTTAATTTGAGCGAAATAAATGAAATGTGGATAAATTTCGTAACTTTTTTGAGCAATTGTTAGAGGACTTGGAAAAATTACCTAAATCATCATACAAAATTAAAATCGAAAGAAATTCATAGTTTTCTAAAAAAAAAATTAGTACTATAATAATAAGAAATTGGCAACAACTAGGGAAAATTGTTAATATCAATTTTGTTGCACTGTTTTGTTCAATCCAAAAACTTTTATCAACTATTCACAGAGAATTTGATAAACTATTTATTGAACAAAACTATAATTTTATGAAGTAAATCAAATTGAAGAAAATGAAATTTGAACCAATTCTGTAATAAAATAAATAAAATTTTAAATAGATAATATTCTAACGAAATTAACAAAATTTGAACAAATTACGTTACTTTTTAAAAAATTCACCTTACTTGAAAAAGTTGTTAAACTTGTCATACAAAATGAGAATCAAATGATCATCGTATTTTCTTATTCGTAGAATAAGTAATATAATCATAAAAAATTGGCAAAACCAGGAAAAGTTTTTAATTTTGCTGCGTTGTTTAATTTACTAAAAAAATCTTTATATATATCCTTTTTGGGTCTCAGTTCGTCTGACGTTTCTGAAATAATTAATTTCACGATTAAAACAATAAATGGAAACCTTGTTAATCCTCGTACTGGTTTCTATCATCACTCAAGCATAAGAAAACATGTTTTTGTTGTTTCAGGTGCTGAACAATATTCAGGAGAGGGTTTCCAGAGAGGAATTTTGATGTAGGAAATAGTAAAAGAATCTCAAAAGAGTCAGAAGTATCTCGGAAATGTTCTTCCGAGGCTGTTGACACGGTAAAATGTGGTGTAACGAGCCAACGCAAACATGTTCCTGCCATAGTCGTAATAATTAGTCTCGAAAATCTGTAAATTCAAGTCGCGTTGGAAAAGTCATGATTTCGTTAAAATGCTTGGAAATTGGCCTCGTGTTGTTGGCCGTAACCTGGGCTTCAACAGCTACTCTTGAAGGGCCGAATGTCTGCACAAAACAAGAAACGTAAGTTTGCGACATTTTTTCGAATTTTATTTTTATTACCTTTAGATGAAACGTGTTTTTTTCGACTTAAAAATTATTTATACATTAAAAAAATACCACCACATTCAGGAATATCAGAAAATACATGCAAGACTTACATTTCAAAAATATTTTCACGTGTTATAATTTTTTCTGATCTTAAATAGAACATGTTTGATAAGTGTTGATTTACTAAAAATGACACTGAGAATTTTCGAGTGCTACATCATTTAGGGCACGATAATTTACATAAAAGTTCATTGTGAACAATGTAGTTAACAACGTATCACCAAATTTATTTTTAAATCTAGAAAGTACTTGAATAATGTTTTTCAATATAAAACGAAAAAAAAATTAGTTTTGAATTTGAAAAGAATCAAATTTGTATGAGAAACTTATATTTTTGACAAGAACAAATGATTGAATAATTTTTTAATAATTTAATTGGGAAGCTGAGGAAAATCCATTCGAAAAATTTTCCTGTTAACTTTTTTCTTTCAGTACACCAACGAAAAATAGTTTTCACCTCGAGTGCCAAAAGTTTAAAAATTCATAACTGGAAAAAAAAGGTTTGAAATATAAAACACTTGTCAAATATTTTCGATCAAAGAACTATAAAAAAGTGAAGTAATTGAACTTGTGAAAATAGTTTCAAAATGTCAATTTTTCATGGAATCATTCATATCATGAATTTCCTAAAAAATTGTTAAGTTAGAAATATTTTCCAAAATTTTTTTGAATACCTTGAATACCTTGAACACCTTGAAAAATTACTAAACTTATCACATTAGTAAAATTTGAAGTGACTTTTATCTGAATTTAGAGTAATGCTTTTCAAATCTCGAATTTTTTCGTGTTTTAAATTATTTTTAGTAAAATACGTGCATTTGCAAAAAAAGGTTTTTTAAAAAAAATGTTAAATGTAAATGAAAATGAAAATTGTTAACTATAAACGAATCTTATTTATTAGGAATAAACGTTTCTCTCAGTGTATTATAATTTGAAAAATATACAGAAATAAGTGACTCAAGTAAAATACAAGTTATTTTTGTATTTTTTTGACATACCTCAAAATTTTTTGAGATTCTAAAAAACTTTGAAGAATTATAAAAATTTCTTATAAAGCACTTTTCTAGATATTTCTCTAAAAGTTAAGAATCTGAAAAGTTTGTTCCAAACGATTTTAAAGTTCGTAAAAAGTTAAAACTGTTTTAATAGTTGGTTTGAAATAAAAACAAATGTACAATAATGCTTTACGAAACTGTTCAAAATCTTTCGAAATGTCAACCTTTGTTTATTAAACCTCTAGCAATTTTGATTACCTATTAAAAATTTTGTAATCTTTAATGAACCATAATGATATTCACTGAATTTTGTTATTTTTCGTAAATTTAACTGAAAACACTTAAAAAAAATAAAAGCTTAGATATATAATAAGATTTTTAATCTATTTTAACAATTTTGTTCTCGTGACGCAACTTTAAAAAAAAATAAAAAAGTTTCCTGCATATCTCCACGCGTAGTAACTATCAACTCAAAAAATCTGTAAAAAATGCCTGAGTAGATGTTAGACTACTTTTTTTATTTCAGTTACACCGTCACGGTCAAAGTGTCCGAGCAGAAACCATTCTCCGTGAGGAAAAATGAGTGGTGTCTCGCCGTACCACCTAGATGTTCAAAGTACCAGATAAAATTCAAAACGGTTTACAAGACCGAGGTAAGCAAAGATTGGCACATAAAATAAATCCATAAAATAAATGAAGCCTGTTTTCTCATAACATTTTAAATAGAAGTTTGGTTTTCTGAATTTTGCCTTGAGAATCTGTGAAATTATAATGACAAACAGTTCATGCTCTCTAAACCCCAAATCAAACTGGAGTGGAAATTTCACTCTAAATGAGTGAAATTCCAATTGTTTTAGAGTGACATGAAAATTGAGTGGCAAAGGTAAAGG
The DNA here is from genome assembly GCA_030522825.1 of Platygaster orseoliae. NCBI lineage: Eukaryota > Metazoa > Arthropoda > Insecta > Hymenoptera > Platygastridae > Platygaster > Platygaster orseoliae. The sequence continues at coordinate 8,583 of JAPYZL010021197.1, forward strand.
CAAAGATCCAAAAGAAATTCGAATTATATAAGTTTGACCAGTTTTCTGTCAAATCATAGACATTTAGGAAGTTCTGAATTATGAAAATCGAAAATTTGTTTTTCATGAATCGTTCAACTGGGATTTGGAGAAATTGTTATCATTGTTGGGAACAAAAAATGTGCTACTTTTTGAGGTTTTTGCTCTCGGTCATTGCAATTAGCGCGTTTCATAACCGTTTTCAGACTTTGACGAAGCAACGACTCCGTGAGGAATGTTGCAGTGGTTATACAGTGACAAACACTGGCGATCGGTGTATACCTGTGTGTTCAGAGGAATGCATCCATGGCACATGTTCCGCCCCGGATAAGTGCAAGTGCGAGATCGGCTACGGGGGCCCCACATGCAATATCAGTACGTTTAACAATAATTACTAGGGTTTCAGGAAATATAATCATGTTTCAGACTCATTGGTATTATTTACGAGTATTTCTAAATACTATTTTTTAATTATGAATAAATTATCATGATTTAATTCTAAACAAAGATATAGTTTTCTTTATGAATGTAAACAATTATAATATGCAGAATGGACCGAGCTGTAACTTGAAAGAAATTAAATTTTGATAATTATTATATAAATATGATTTTTAATATTAAAGAGTGCCCGTTGGGAAAATGGGGCAGAGACTGCGAAAACTATTGCTCCTGCGAAAATGGAGCGAATTGCGATCCTTACGACGGAAATTGCACGTGCACAAAAGGTTGGGAGGGAAAACATTGCGAACTCGAATGTCCACCCGATCGCTATGGGCAAAATTGTAAAGAGGAATGTCGCTGTCGCAACGGAGGCAGCTGTCACCATATTTCTGGCGAATGTCATTGCGCGCCTGGATACACCGGTCCTCTGTACGATCATTTATTTCTAGCAAAAAGAAATATTTACAATAAATTTTGTATAAATTCCATACTTTTTATTTCTACATTACTTTTTTCTGTATCTATATAATTTCATTAACTTGATATTTTGGAGCCAATTCTTCAGATTTAAGAAGTCATTAGGATTAGACATTAATTGATTGTCAATTATAAGGATAAAATATTTTCTTTGTTTCTCTTATTCATTTCAATTTATTTACGTTAGTATGTCAGCGAAGAATTTTCATTCTTTCGAGTTTCTTTTATGAAAACAAAATATTGGTTCATAAAAAAATTAGGTATTTAAAAATTGACGAAAATAATACTGCATCTACAATGACGTAAAAAAGAAAATACATATTTGTTGGTCACCTATTAGTGAAAAAAATTATTGTTAATAAGAGAAATAAATAGAAAATTTCATTCTTATGGTTGATTACTATTTACGATTTGATACTGTTACTTCTTGAATATGGAAAATTCGCATTCTATATCAAAGAGAATGTTTCTTCTATTTTTGATTATCAACTTTCCCTGAGTTTTCCACTTGTTTTTCTAACTTTTACATTAATTATAAAATTTGAGCATACTTTGAATTCGCCGGTACGATGTTTTTCTAGTTGTGATGACCTTTGTCCATTGGGAAAACATGGCGAAGAATGCAAATCCGAATGTCGCTGCCAGAACGATGGGATTTGCAACCCAAGAACTGGAAAATGCTCTTGCGCCCCAGGATGGACAGTGAGTTTTATTTTATTTATAGTCGAAATATAAAAAATTTTTATTTCGATTAACTTAATCGTGGGTTTTTTCCTTCTTCAATTTTGCAAAAAGAAGTTTATTAGATATGAAGAACCGAGCAATAAACTTTGAAGAGTAATCATGTTTTTGATTTTTTTAATGAATACATTGAACGACGTTAAAAATTTTGTTGTTGTTTATTTTAGGGGTCTGTTTGTGCTAACCGTTGCCCAGATGGATTTTGGGGAAAAAACTGTTCAGAAATTTGTGATTGTGCCAATGGGGGAACTTGTCACCACGTCAATGGGTCATGCATCTGCAAACCTGGGTATTTGGGAGAGAAAGTAAGTCATTACTGGAAATACTTCAGATGATGATTGTTATTTGCTGATGTTTAATAATAATTTCAAGGTTAAAAATGTACATTCTCGTTCGTTTTTGTTGTTTTCAATATGATTACTGATTCAGAGACGAAAATCTATGAGAGCTTTGATCCTATTTATTTTTAATTAGGAATGAATAAAAATAACAATACCCAATTATGTATATCTTGATTCAATTCACACAAACATACATGCATCCATTTCTAATACCACAAGATAATTTTTGCAATGACTGCTACTATAATGTTCAGAATCGTGTAAAAAAATGGGTTTTATATATCTGAACTCGACGAATTTTTTTACAGTGTCTAGAAACATGTCCAGATGGTAAATGGGGTTTGGGATGTAAGGAAAATTGTACTTGTGCAAACGGCGCCAAGTGTCATCTCTCTCGCGGTACCTGCTTATGTGAACGGGGATGGAGAGGCCAATTTTGCGACGTACGAACATGTCATGATAACTTTTGGGGAGCAGATTGCAAAAATGTAAGTCAACTTGATTACATTAAATCGTTTTTTACCTTTTCGTGGTTTAAAAAAAATTAATGTTTGCTTGTGAAGAATATTTAAAGTTTTTATGATATTGTTCAATATTTTAAAGTTTAAAATTTCAATTTTTGAATTTTTGACATTTTTTTCAATTTTCGGACAATTTTGTGTAATTAAAAAATTTTTGAATTTTGAAAACATTAAAATATCACACATTTTTGATATTAAAAGATTATAAATATTATTGACACATTTCATAACTTGGAAACTTTTAGAAATGCTGGAGATAATGGAATTTTGAGAAATTTGAAAACTTAATTTTTTAATTTCGAAAATTTTTAAATTTCATACTCGAAAATGTTCAGAATTTTCTAGAACTTAAAGTATTTTGAAAATTATAAAACTTTTCCAAAATCTGTATAAATCTTTCAATTTTTTGAAACTTGAATTATGAAAAAGTAGAAAATTTTGAAATTTTGAACATTCGAAAAAGTATGAAGCATTTTTGCAAATTCAATAATTGAAGGTCCCGATTGAATAAGGGGTTTCGCGCTCGGCCAGTAGGCAGGGGAGGAGATGACACGCTGAAGCGCCGAGCTTTCCGAAGCCCGAAATTCTGGATATACGAAATCTC
>JAPYZL010021204.1:0-13276 GCA_030522825.1 Platygaster orseoliae
GTATATGCATGATGAAAAAAAATATGCAAGATATGCTCGATCGACCGATATATGCAAAATATGCATGCTACATGCACAAGCATACTTTTACCCGCTCTACAGATGATTGTTCAATTTGAGCGGGAACCAATATTATTGTTAATTTAACTGATTTGTTAAGCAATTAATCATAAAAATGTTGATTGAATATTTCAATTTAAAATGGAGCTTATACAAAAATGTTTAGTAAATTTTATTGAAGACGATTGTTCAATTTTAGTGAGAACCGATAATAGTGTTAATTTCTCTGGTTTGCTAGACAATTCACCATCGTACTGTTTATTGTATTCGTCATAAAAATGAAAATTAAGTTTGTACTAAAATTTTTAGTAAATTTTACTGACGAATACAAATTCTTTAATTTAAGTGAGAACCAAAAATATTGTTAACGTGACTGATTTGTTAGATAATTTACACTTGAACTGTCTATTGAATAATTCATGATTTAATTGAAAATTGAGTTTATACAAAACGTTTTAGTAAATTGGACTGAAAAAGATTGTTCAATTATAGTGCAAACCAAAAATATTGTTAATTTCACTGATTTGTCAGACAATTTATAATTAAACTGTTTATTGAAATGTTTGAATCAAAAATTGAGCTCATACAAAAATGTTAAGTAAATTTTACTGAAGACGATTGTTTAATTTCAGTGGGAACCGAAAATATTGTTTATTTCACTGATTTGTTAGACAATCCATCACTGAACTGTCTATTGAATTCATGATTAAATTGAAAATTGAGTTTACACACAAGTTTTGGGTAAATTATAGTGCAGAAGATTGGTCAATTATAGTCGGAAGCAAAAATATTGTTAATTTTACTGATTTGTTAGACAATTTGTCATTAAACTGTTTATTGAAATAATTGAATTAAAAAATGGAGCTTATACAAAAATTTTTAGTACATTTTACTGAAGACGATTGTTTAAAACTTTAAAGGGAACCAAAAATATTGTTAATTACACTGATTTGTTTGGCAATTAACCATTCAACTGTTTATTGAATTCATTATTTAATTATAAATTGAGTGTATTCAGAAATTTTTAGTAAATTTTACTGAAGAATACATATTGTTAAATTTAAGTGGGAACCATAAATATTGTTAAACTGACTAATTTGTTCGACGATTAATTATTGAACTGTTAACTGAATTGATGATTGAATTAAAAATTGAGTTTATTTTATTTTTGCGTAGATTATTATACCGAAGAAGATGTTCAATTTTTGTGGGAACCAAAAAATGTTTATTTCATTTATTTATTAAACAATTCATCATTGAAGTATTTATTTAATTCATTATTGAACTTAAAATTAAATTTATGCATAAATTTTAAGTGAATTTACCGAAGAATACATATTGTCGAATTGAAATGGGAACCATAAATATTGTTAAACTGACTGATTGCTAGATAATTCATCATTGAACTGTGAATTCAATTCATGTTTACATTGAAAATTGAGTTTATAGGTACACAAGTTTTGTGTAAATTATACTGCAGAAGATTGTTTAAGTTTAGTAGGAACCAAAAATATTGTTAATTTCACTAATTTGTTACACAAATTATCACTGTACTGTTTATTGAAATGTTCGAATTAAAAATGGAGCTTATACAAAAATGTTTAATAAATATTACTGAAGACGATTGTTCCATTTCAGTGGGAACCAAAAATATTGTTAATTACACTGATTTGTTAGATAATTTATCATGGAACTGTCAATTGAATTGATGATGGAATTGAAAATTAGATTTATACCAAAGTTTGGGGTAAATTATACTGAAAAAGATTGTTCAATTTTAGTAGGGACCAAAAATATTGTTAATTCCACTGATTTATTAAACAATTCATGATTTAACTATCAAATAAATTTACGATTGAATTGAAAATTTAGTTTATACAAAAATGTTTGGTAAATTTCACTGAAGACGATTGTTCAATTTTAGTAAGAACCAAAAATATTGTTTATTTCACTGATTTGTTGGACAATTTATCATTGAACTGTTTATGAAATTTATTTTTAAAATGAAAATTGAATTTGACAAAAATGTTTAGTAAATTTTACTGGAGAATACATATTGTTAAATTTAAATAGGCATAAAAAATTTTGATAAACTGACTGATTTGTTAGATAATTTATCATTGAACTGTCAATTGAATTGATGATTGAATTAAAAATTCAATGCTTATACAAGTTTTAGGTAAATTATAGTGATGAAGATTGTTCGATTTTAGTTGGAACCAAAAATATTGTTAAACTGACTGATTGTTAGACAATTCTTCATTTAACTGTCTATTGAATTAATGATTGAATTGAAAATTGTGTTTATACACAAGTATTGGGTAAATTATACTGAAGACGATTGTTCAATTTTACTAGGAACCAAAAAAAATGTTGATTTCAATGATTTGCTAGACAATTTATCAATAAACTGTCAAATTAATTCACGATTGAATTGAAAATTAACTTTATAGAAAAGTTTTGCGTAAATTATTCTGAAGAAGACTTTAATTTTAGTAAAAAAAAATTTTTTCATTTTACTGATTAGTTAGACAACTAATGATTGCATAACATAATTGAATCATAAATTCAGTCTTCACAAACGTTGTTAGTAAATTATACTAAAAAGTATTCTTAAATTTTAGTTGGAACCAAAAATATTGTTAATCTCACTAACTTGTTAGACAATTCTTTACTCAACTGTCTATAAAACTCGTGATTGAATTCGAAATTGAGTTCATACAAAATTTTCCAGTACATTAGACTAGCATGAACCCCAAGTGTAAATTCATGTTTCTCAACTAGTTTATTGCGCAGGAAAAAAATTATTATTTACTTAAAAGTAGCAGTGGACTTATCGTAAATTTCTCCCATTTTTATGTCCTTGTACGCGACAGTTACATAAAGTCATGAACTTTTACTGCAAAAAACGATTAATCGTCTTGTTTTCCGTATCAATAGAGCTGTACATGACGTTTAGGAAAATTACCATCGTATGTCCATTTTATTCTTTATGACACGAGCCGAGCGCATTTTTTGCAGAATTTTATTGTTTTGTTGTGGACTTGAAATAGTGCGACATTTTTCTAGACATATTTATAGACCAATTTTGTCACGCATGTTTATTATTATTATTATTATTATTATTAAAAAAATTTCGCTGGAAAAAAAAAAGATTTTCTGTTTCAACACAAATTGAGAGAAGGGATTTTTTAGCAGTTGTAGCAATTTTTTGTTTCCTTAACAAATTATTATAACTACCAGAGCACAATAAAAATAAATTGCTTAGAAAAAATTCGTTTTCTCAAGTTGTGTTGAAACAGCACATTTAATTTATTTAATTTTTTACTATATACGGTATTGTATTATTTGAAATATTAGTATTTTGTATATTAAGAACTGTTATTTTTGAAAGTAAAAAATACTATATGTTTAGTATTTTTTACTATACTGCATAGTAAAAATAAGTAAATTTATAGCTGCATGTATTATAATGTATGGGAAAAAATAATATTGTAGATTTTCCTGTAATACAGTAAGTTTCCTTATATTTACAGCCCGATTTTCACTGTTTCTTTCTCAGTGTATCAGTGTAGAGTTGGTGTAAGGTTCAGCCATGAGTAACATCTTTCCTGACTTTGGAGTGACGGCGAAAAGGATGTAACGAGAAGCGTCCGAAGTCGCGCGTGGTGACACAAACCGTTTTGCGTTCGTTGCAGCACGCAACGTGCCCGTCGTGCTTCACGTCCATCAGTCAAACTTTGCCTGCACGACGTTTGCCCATTTGCGAGTCTCGCAATTTACCTTTTCGCTGGATTCCCGCTCGTGGTTTGACGTAGAAGAATAAATTCTCTGGCACCTGCATATATTTGCCATTTTTTTCACGTCACTCGCCGTGACTGAAAGGTCGTGATGGTCTCACGCATCAATATGCAGTGAAATGCATCGGCCTATCGCGTTTTTCTTACTACCACACATTTTATTGTGCACACATTTATTGTGCACATTTTAAGGTGCACACATTCATTGTGCACAAGTTTATGGTGCACATTTTATTGTGCACAAGTTTATGATGCACATTTTATTGTGCACACATTTATTGTGCACATTTTATTGTGCACACAATTTATTGTGCACACATTTATTGTGCACATTTTATTGTGCACACATTTATTGCGCACACATTTATTGTGCACACATTTATTGTGCACAAGTTTATGATGCACATTTTATTGTGCACAAGTTTATGATGCACATTTTATTGTGCACACATTTATGGTGCACATTTTATTGTGCACACATTTATTGTGCACACATTTATTGTGCACAAGTTTATGGTGCACATTTTATTGTGCACAAGTTTATGATGCACATTTTATTGTGCACACATTTATACACATTTTATTGTGCACACATTTATTGTGTACACATTTATTGTGCACACATTTCTTATGCACACATTTATTGTGCACACATTCATTGTGTACAAGTTTATGGTGCACATTTTAATGTGCACAAGTTTATGATGCACATTTTATTGTGCACACATTTATTGTACACATTTTATTGTGCACACATTATATTGTGCACACATTTATTGTGCACACATTCATTGTGCACAAGTTTATGGTGCACATTTTATTGTGCACTAAAAAACATAAGGGGGGGGGGGTAATTGAGTGATTATGGTGCCGATAATGGCGGAAGTCGTAAATGTTAACGAACGCAACGACGCAGTACTTGGGAAAGCAGTCGTCAGCGCGGTATCTGATCCTCGCGGTGAGTTATGTGGGAATGCGTCATTTCTGGAGGGAAACGGAACCGTCGGATTAATAGTTCTCGTGGAACGTCTCGTAGTGGAGTTGATACGCGTTACGAAATTGGAGCGGGGAAACTCATTCCGTCATTCGTAACGCGTGAAATTATTAGTTGCGCCGCTCGGGATATAAATTGGTGGAAATGAGCAGCGCATCGTGGGAAATCGTTATCGAAGAAGATGAAAATGTTGACTAAGTGTTGGCTGAAAAGTCGTTAAAAATTTTTACGACTTTTGTTTGTAGATGAAAATAACATGGAGTAATCGCGTTGGGGAGAAAAATTTTATGCTCGGAAAGTTTGGATGATGAAGGAATTGGTTTCAGAAATTTTATATCTACATCTAAAAAAAGAAAACGAATTTTCATTATTCCCTTGCAATGTTTTTCTCCATTTCCCAAGCTCCTTCGTTTTTACGCTTTATGATTCAATTCGTGGGCAATAAATAATTGCCGTGACGTGAACAGGGGACAAATCTGCGCGATCTATACGTCGCGTCGCAACAGAAGCCGTCGCTCCACGTCGAGCTATAAAGAGAAAATGCATGCGTGTGACGTGCTCGTTTTCCCGACATGCGGGTCGATGGAATCGCTCGTGTCGTTTGAGTGATCGATTTGGAATCTCTCCGAGACGTCGGAAAATGAGTTCCACCGACGTTCGATTCGGGGGGGGGGGAAGAAACTCGGATCTGGGACGGTGTCAGGGGTTCTTTAAAAATAAATCGATCATTGATAGAGCGCGTATCTCGGTTGGTTTTGTCGACAAAATTGACACCAGTTTTATGAATGAATCGCGTCAATGCGGCACCTGGAGTCGACTTTTCACATCGTGGCATAAAATATTCACGAGCAATTCATACTTCGGCCGGGCATGAATTCAAGCCATTGTAACGATTATTTATTGCTTCGAGACCTGGAGGTGGATTGAATAAGAGCATAAATTTTGGGAATAAGGTTGTCGCGTTTTGTGTAATTCTTGTTTATAAATATAGGATTTAACTTTTTTTTTGGATAACTAACATGGTTTTGATTCAGGGAGATGTGTTAAATTGAAGTGGTGGTTTGGGAAGGAGTTTTTATGTTTTTTGGAATACTTCGTGAGATCTTAAAATATTGTTATTTTTCAATAATGGTCATTTTTTGCAGTAATAGTAATTTATTTATTTGAAAGATTAAGTGACCTCAAGGATATTTATTTATTCTTCATCTTGTTAAATTTGCTCTGAGAGAACGAAAAAACTCTTAAATCATAAGTTTTTGGTTTTAGTAAAATTTACTAAAAAATATTTCGTACAAACTCAAGTTTCAATTTAACGATGAATTCAATAAACAGTTTAATGATAAATTGTTCGACAAATCAGTGAAATTACGAATATTTTTGGTTCCCACTAAAATTGAACAATCATTTTCAGTATAATTTACCTGAGAATTGTATATAATCTCAATTTTCAATTCAATCATGAATTCAATGAACATTTCAATGATAAATTATTTAACAAATCAGTATGATTAACAGTATTTTCGTTTCCACTGAAACTGAACAATCGTCTTCAGTATAATTTACCCAAAGCTTTTGTATGAACTTAATTTTGAATCTAATTATTAATTCAATAGACGGTTAATGATAAATTGTTAGACAAATCAGTGAAATTACCAATATTTTTGGTTCCCACTAAAATTGAACAATCTTTTTCAGTATAATTTACCTAAAAATTGTATATAATCTCAATTTTCAATTCAACCATGAATCCAATAAACATTTCAATGATGAAGTATCTAACAAATCAGTAAAATTAACAATATTTTTGGTTCCCACTAAAATCGAACAATCGTCTTCAGTATAATTTACCCAAAACTTTTGTATCAACTTAATTTTAAATTTAATCATTACTTCAATAGACGGTTCAATGATACACTATCTAACAATCAGTCAGTTGAACAATTTTTTTGGTTCGCATTTGAATTTCACAATTTGTATTCTTCTGTAAAATTCACTAAAAATTTATGTTAAAATTCAATTTTCAATTTAATAATGAATTCAATAAACAGTTCAATGACGAATTTGTCTAACGAATCAGTAAAATTAACAATATTTTTGAGCCCCATTATGATTGAACTATCATCTTCAGTAAAATTTATTGAATATTTTTGTATAAGCTCCATTTTAAATTCAAACATTTTAATAAACAGTTTAATGATAAATTGTTGAACAAATCAGTGAAATTACCAATATTTTTGGTTCTCACTAAAATTGAACAATCTTTTTCAGTATAATTTACCTAAAAATCGTATATAATCTCGATTTTTAATTCGATCATGAATTCAATAAACATTTCAATGATGAATTGTCTAACAAATCAGTAAAATTAACAATATTTTCGTTTCCACTGAAATTGAACAATCGTCTTCAGTATAATTTACGCGAAACTTTTGTATCAACTTAATTTTAAATTTAATAATTACTTCAATAGACGGGTCAATGATAAATTATCTAACAATCAGTTAGTTGAATAATTTTTTTGATTCCCATTTAAATTTGATAATATGTTTCTTCAATAAAATTTACTTAAAGTTTTCGTATAAACTAAATATTCAATTTAACAATTAATCCAATTAACTGTTCAATGATTAATTGTCTAAGAAATCAGTGAAATTAAAAATATTGTAGGTTCTCTTTAAAATTGAATAATCATCTTCGGTAAAATTTACTAAAAATTTTTTTTATAAACTTCATTTTCGATTCAAACATTTCGATGAACAGTTCAATTATAAATTTTCTAACAAATCAGTGAAATTAACAATATTTTTGGTTCTCATTAGAATTAAACAATCTGCTTCAGTATAATTTACCTAAAACTTGTGTATAAACTCAATTTTTAATTAAATCATGAATTCCATTGACAGTTTAATAAAAAATTGTCTAACAAATCAGTAAGATTGATAATATTTTTGGTTACCACAAGAATCGAACAATCTTCTTAAGTAAGATTTACTAAAATTTTTTTTATAAGGTCCATTTTTAATTCAAACATTTCAATAAACAGTTCAATGATAAATTGTGTAACAAATTAGTGAAATTAACAATATTTTTCGTTCCCACTTCTCAATTTTCAAATATACAATTTTGTTTCTGAACACTATTTTCTGTTAAACTAATTCAAGATCAGTGAAATTTACGAAACTTGATTTTTTAGTATGTACGATTATAATTTCAATAGATTTGGTTGAAAAGTTTAGTTGTACTATTGAAATTGAGTTTGAGAAAAGTTTTTTAACGTTTCACTAGCATGAATTTTTCTCAGTGTACGTAATTTGAAATTATAATGTATTTTTATGAAAAGTTTTGGAGTGTGTTAGTTTTTATTAATAATATATAATAGGTTTAATATAAAAATAAATCAAATACGATAATTTCAAATTTCATTCTAAGTGGTTCCTCAACGATAATTTTTATCATGGAACAAACTACAAAATGTAAATTGATAAAAGACAGTAAATGAAAGAATATGAAATTGTGATATTCTTGGATTTATATTAAACGAAAAAAAACTCTAAAATCAGAGACTTTATTAGTGATTCAGTTGTTTGAATAGTGAATTTTGAAAGTTCCAGAGACTCAGGCTTCCAAGAAACAAATTTCGTTACATTTTTCAACGATTTATTAACATTTTCATTATTTTATATAAAATTTTTCATTAAATAAATTGAAATATTCCATATTTTCTGAAAATTGATCGATTCTTCATCACTTTTGGCCAAAATCGAAATTCGCATACATTTTTCAATCATTTATGCTCAGAATCAATATAATAGCATAAAATATATGTAATTAATATATTTTTAATGAAACTAATAAAAAGGAAAAATTCAAACAAGACTTAGAGGTTTTCAATTATTTCCTAAAAATCTTCATCGATTGTCCATAATTTGAATGAACAATGTTTTTAATGTTTAGTTTTTATTGAAAATTTTTTTATAAAATTTTCATATTTTAGGATGTTTACGCGAAAATTGACAGCAATTATTGATAGAGCAAAATTTTTTGTTAAAAAAGTATATTTTTTTGATCATGTCCCCATACTTTTGCACGTTAGTGTACGTTATGCCCATCTTGGCGCCACGGCCTCGACATAAACGTAACATTGCTCGATTAGCGAGCGATTATTCCTGTCGCGGAGTTAGTACGGCCCGACAGCGTAATATACGAGACACTCTTTCATTTCGCGATACGGCGCTGAAGTGTACACGATAAAGCGAGTCTCGGGTTTTAAAATTCCGGTAGTCTCCTTGTATCGGGGTGCTTTCGAGTCGCGACGGAGGAGGCCAAACGAGTTGACATCCTTTATCGGGACAATTAAGAGATTGGATTTTCAGGGGAAGCGCTTTTTACAATTACCCTCGTGCAGCGTATGTTTATTATAGCGCGTTATGCGAGGTTGCTTGAAATATTTTACTGTTGAGCACGATTTCCAGGCAATCGTGCATTGAGAAAAAAATATTGTCATTATTGCAATACTGTGTTGTAAACGGGATTATTCGTACATTTTTTTTGTACTTTTTGCTAAACAGTATAGTAACTTTTGCAGCACCATTTTGTTGTAAGGATTCCTTTACATATTTTGTACTTTTTATAATACGACTTTTTTTTATATTTATTTTCATAATTTTATTTTATTTACTTTATATATACCATTATGTACTTATTACAAATTTTTTTTAGTGTAGTTTCCACCATGCAAAATACCACAATCGGAAGCATAAATAAATACCATTTACATTGTATAACGTTGGTCCGAAAAAAGACCGTGTTTTCGTAACGAATTCAGACCGCGAAGAGGAATTACGAGTCTGAAGAAAATTGTTGCTGAAAGAGCGCTGAAATTAAGGGTCTCGTAAATTGACGGTTTTTACGTTGCCGTGTCAAAGTCCGACCGGAAGTTGCGGCGCTTTTGAGAAAATAACGTTGTTTCTTCCCTTCATGTACGTATAAATAATATGTTTATCACAATTTTGGGGTAAGGACGAGTAAGCACCTTAATGACCACTTTTGTCTGAATCCCTAACGAGTAAATTAGCAGATAATTTTAACACTTTTTCACTTCGTGATTAAGTGAACGAGAGAAAATTGGTTGTAGATGAATTTATCAATCTTAAACATATATTAATCATTTAAAAATTGATTAAGATATTGGGAGAACATTTGGGAGAACATCTGCATTTGATGTTGAGAATCGACATGCAAAAAACCAACAGATGGAACTTATTCAACTCGTGAGAGTTCTGGTTCAATAACATATTATTTCGTATTCGTAATAACATGGAATATTGGTACTAAAAAAAAAGTTATACAACTGATAACTTTCTTTTCTTTCTCTATACATGACACAATATTTTTATACTACGATGGAACGCTATAATTTTCTTTAGATCGGTCAAAATGAAATGTACTATAAAAGATGTTATAAAAAAATTCACATATAAGGAAATTTATTCTTTTATTTATGAAATTGAATATGTAAAAGACAATAGAGTGAAACAAATGAATTTATTTATAATTTTCAAATATACCAAATGATGTACTTCATTTCATTGTTCTGGATGTGAGTTTTTTACAAATGATTGTAAACGATTCCATATGAAACTAAAATTTATGCTTGTCATTGACAGTGTTTCAAAACCACAAAGAATAATCCAACAACAAGATCTGTTTGGAATAGATTTATAGCTTTTGTACGTGTTCTTCATTCGGTTTCCTCTTGCTTCCGCCTCGCATTTTTCTTTCAGCCCTCCCAAGAATTCTCATTTCTCAATCTGTTTCCTCTGTATGACCATTGCTGTCTTTTTTACTCTAAGCTACATTCGCGTTTATCGCATTTCGACGGATTTGGAACCTTAAAAAATCTAAAAGATCTTTTAAGCTCCTTTTACACTTAAACACATAGATCATTGGAGTCATTTGAGTTGTATTCGAACAACTGTTCTTGAAAACGTGACTTTTCATTTAATTTGCTGCAAAATTATTCGTCATACGACATATCATAATTTTAGTTACATTTCCAATTGTTTGAAATCTCAGCAAAATTACCCATAATTTCGTTTCTCACCAAAATATACTAAAAACTTTTCCCAGTGCACTTTTCTTAAGGCGACTGGGAAGATATTCTCTTTTTGTCCTTTTTCCTCTCAGCTACTTTCTGTTCTATGCGTCTCTCTCGCACTACAGTAGGTTCCGTACAAATTCTCAGAAACTACTGTAGTGCAGGAAAGATGCATAGAATAGAAACTATGTAAGAGGAAGAAGGATGAAGAGTCTTACAATTTTATCATCCATCTGCCCTCGCTACGCTCCTGGAAACGCAAAGAAAATCCCCTTTCAAACTCGCATTCTAATGTTTCATTCTCCTCCCTCAAGTAAACAATTGTCGAAGCAAATTTTTCTCGTCCCATAACGTCGAAATGCTTATCCAACCACGATACTCCGACGCCCGTTATCAAAGATACGGAACCCGACAAACCCAGAGTTACATATTGTGTAAACAGCCCGTGTTTTTCCAACAGACACGGTTTCCGTGAGGAAACTCCAAACAACCCCCGAACGATCGTCAATCAATCACCGCGTTTCCCCTTTGCGGCAGGAAATCCCGAGCAGTGGAGAGGACATCAAAGAGAGTGAGAGAGAAAAGAGGAAATAATAAAAGTCGAGGATTTAATTTGACAGGAGCCAACAAGCTCGGCCGGGGTGTAAACCGCAGAGAAAAAAAAAAGCGACACGCGAGTCACGTTCACGCCACGTCGCGTTTCCTGCACTCGACCGCCCACCCGTACCTCTCGGGCTGGTTTTAACGAGATAAGTCGCATAAATCAGCCAGCCAATCGAGCGTGGCTGAAAAAAAAAACAATGCCGAATTCGTACGTACGCGGAAATTGTCGCCGGGCGAAAAATAGATAAGCCGTGACGTTTGGACGGGGCGCGAATTCTGCGATCGATCAACGTCGCGCGGACGTAAGCGCGACATCCTTTATCTCTCGACGCGCGTGCTATGATGCAAACTGTTTCGCTGTTAATTTGGTCCGTGTTGTCAGCTCCGAATGGCATCCGTCTACGTTGTGCCAGAGAAATGCGAATGCCATGAACGTGTGCCAACTTGGCTTTTCTTTCGTCGGTTGCGACAATCGCCGAGATTTTCAACTTTGGGGCGTAAAATTGCAAAAAATGCAAAGAAGATAAGAAAATATGTACGTTATTGGCGGGATCCCACTTTCTGATTACAGTTTATGTTATTCCGCACATTTTTTCGTGAAATCGGCGCGATATTCATTGAAACGTACGATCGGTTTTACGAGGCATAAACAGCGCTAGCAAAAGGGTCGCGATCGATAAACGCGTTTTTTATCGGTATCCGAATCCCCGTGGATGACGAGGACGCTCGTTCCTTCCTCGGGAGAGGCCGATTGCTCGTAATCGCGTATGCAAAAGCTGTAATAAAACGGCCGGCCGACTATATAGAAAAGGCTCTCGCGATGGGCATCATCTGGCCCAAAGCGATTCTCCAAATCTGAATTGTGGCGCCGTTCGCGATCCAAGCGGCATATAAAATGGAAGGTTCGCGCCAACAACGCGTTCCTGCCGATCGTAAAGAATCGACACTTCGCTCCTTTTCCTCTTCATCCTCTAATCGTCTTAATGCATCTTGAGCACCTCTTATTATTTACGAGGAGGCCGCCGCTTTTCGGTTAAAAATAAGCACCGATGACGACCCGATGCAGTGCAAATGACTCTCATTGGGCACGGAATTTTTTGGCTTCGTGTCGATTGTGCACAAGTTTATGCGGCACATTTTATTGTGCACAAGTTTATGATGCACATTTCGTTGTGCACACATTTAAAGTGCACACATTTATTGTGCACAAGTTTTTGGTGCACATTTTATTATGCACAAGTTTATGATGCACATTTTATTTTGCACAAGTTTATGATGCACATTTTACTGTGCACACATTTATTGTGCACAAGTATATGATGCACATTTTATTGTGCACACATTTATTGTGCACATTTTACTATGCACAAGTATATGATGCACATTTTATTGTGCACACATTTATTATGCACATATTTATTGTGCACATTTTATTGTGCACACATTTATTGTGCACAAGTTTATGGTGCACATTTTATTGTGCAAATATTTATTGTGCACATTTTATTGTGCACCTTTTTTTTGTGCACACATTTACTGTGCACACATTTATTGTGCACAAGTTTATAGTGTTTTCATAAGTACGAGGTTTGTTCAAAAAGTTTCGCGAATTTTGAATTTTCGTGGGCTACGTATGTTCGATTTTTGATCTTTTGGTGGCGTTATGTTGATACTCATGACCCTCACTTATGTTGACAATTTCGGCCATTTTGAATGTCCAGT
>JAPYZL010021213.1:0-10870 GCA_030522825.1 Platygaster orseoliae
TCAGCACCAACAGAATGAACCAATCACGTTGGTTGAACATCGATGTCGACATCGAGAAAATTGATGTTTTCGATGTTTAATAAACATCGATTTAACATCTTTTAGTGAACACTAGTTATCAAACAGTGTCTGTGTTTAGCAATTATTCAGAGCAATTCAGAGTGATTCAATGCATCAGTGAATTGCAGTGAATTGAATGAATCAGTCAAGAAAAGAAGTCAAGCGTGTCCTAGGTGGTGATAATGAGAAAAAAAGGGCTGTTGATGAAAACGTCCTTGTTTAGTGCGGATTCGCGGATTTTTACATGAAACCAACATGTTATGTCGAGCACCCAAATAATTTCGTAATAACACCATTTTTTCATAAATATTGACAAGTGATGAGTCTTTTCTTCTTGGATAGCAAATAGCGATAAAATATTTATGATCGTTATCATCAGATCGCTATCTTAGCCTAGCTCTGACTTGGAGCGTCCCATAACTGTTAATAATAAAACAATACGTGCTACTGCCGCTACATTTGTAACGTTTTGAGATAATGGAAGATTACAAATTTTTATTCAAAGTCGTTTTGGTGGGCAATGCTGGAGTGGGAAAAACTTGCCTGGTTCGGAGATTTACACAGGTAATTGTTTATTTGGTTTATTTTGTTATTGCTGTAATTACAATGCTATCAGTATGTTTTGAAATAGAGGATTTTGTAATAGTAATTTTGGCTCTTATAAAAATTATCGATGAATTTTTTATGAGGTTGACCTTACACAATTTTCTATATAAAATTTTTTTTTGTCGCAATTTTTATAAAAAAATGTTTTCATGAATTTTTGTCTAATAAAAAATTAAATAAAGGAAATTTATATTAGGAAAACAAATATTAAAAATTTAAATTTTTTAAGATTGGAAATTTTTTGAGAAAAATATCAAATTTTATAAAAAAATGTATAGGGCTTAAATATTTTTTTATACAAAAGTTTACCATTTTTTATGGAAGTTTCTCTTTTTTTATAAAGTTTTTATAAGGTCACTATGAAAAAATTTTTTTTTTTTTTTTGTAAGATTGACTAAAAATGGAATCCATATAAAAAATTACTGATTTATAGAAAAATTTCGCCTTTTCTTATAAAAATCAAAATCACTAGGAAGACTTGAGTCTTTTTCAAAATTCTATTATTCGTTACATTCTTTCATAGTATTTGTAATTTTATTTTTGACCAATTTTTTTAACACTAAGCTATAAGATTTTTATAGTATTTTCTGAAATAGTTATCATTTTGTTGAGTATACAGATTAGTCGTAAATAAAAAAATTTTTTTTTCAAAATTAGCAAATTCGCTAGTGAGAGCATTGAGTCTTTGAAAGTTTGAACTTGAAATTTTACATTTAATTTTTTTAAATGTTATATCTGAAATAATTCAATTTTGTCTAATTAAAAATTAAATATAGGAAATTTATATTGGGAAAAAAAACTAATAAAAATTTAAATTTTTCATAGGATTGGAAATTTTTTTAAAAATGGATGTGGCTAAAATACTTTTTATACAAAATTAAAAATTTTTTATAGAAGTTTCTTTATTTTATATATAGTTTTTGTAAGGTCACTTTATGGAAAAAAAAATTTTTTTTATTTTTGTATGATTGACTTTATAAAAATGGAATCCTTATAAAAAATTCCTGATTTTTAGAAAAATTTTGCCATTTATTATAAAAATCAAAATTACCAGGAAGACTTGACTCTTTTTCAAAATTCTATTATTCATTAGATTTGTTCATAACTTTTATAGTATTATTTATGACTGATTTTTTTATCACTTAGCTATAAGAATTTTCATCTAATTTTATGGAATAGTTATCATTTTGTTGTATTTAAAGATTGTTCATAAATATACATTTTTTTTCCTAAATTAGTAAATTGGATAATAAGAACATTAAATCTTTGAAAATTTGAACTTTAAATTTCTTATTTCGTTTTTTTTATGTTATATCTAAAATAAAATTCAAATTAATGCTGTTTTTTGTTATAATAAATTTTTTCAGTTGTATTTTATCAAGATTTCAATTTATATTTTTCATAATTAAAATTTTTGATTTCCCAATCTTGATTTTCGTTTTTGTACTTGAAAATTTGTGAATTTCCATCATTTTAGTTAATTTGGACACAAATTTTCATTTGTATTCCGAAAATTCTATAAATCATTTTAGTTATAAAAAATTTCTCTGGAATTTTATAAATTTTTAAAATTAACACAATTTTTATGAATATGAAATATTAATTGCTAACTTCAATGTCTGTATGAAAATTCTGAATTTCAAATTTTTTACAATTCAATTTTTTTCATGAGCCTGACATTCCAAACACTCAAGAAATGAACGAAAACACTAAAAAATTTATACTTTCAAGTTTCCCCAAGAAAAAAGTAAGATATAATTAGTAATGTTAAATAAAATTTGTTATATTTAAATAACTATTTGTTATTTAAACTATACAATGTAATATGAATAATTTTTTTTATTTCGTTTATTTTAAAACGTTTGGAACTTCAGGGATATTTTTTTCAGGGTTGGAAATAATTTGTATAAATCTCAGTGCTACAATAGGTTTGAAAAATTCTCTCATTTTTACAAATTTTATTCTTTTTTCAGGGCTTATTCCCTCCTGGACAAGGCGCTACTATTGGAGTCGATTTTATGATAAAAACTGTCGAAGTTGAAAATGAAAAAGTCAAGGTTGTTTCACTATTAATTAAATTTTTATTTTTCCAAGTCAATATCTTTCTTTAATTTTATTTTTAAACTACTTTACAGAAAAAATTGGATGTTTTCAACCAGTTAAATCATGAAATAGAAATAATTTTTTTTCTTCTGCTGACCAATCACTGAAAGCTTTATTTATTTATTAAATTAAACGTTTTTAAATAATTAATCTTATTTCGAAAGATCAACAAAAAAGTTGTTTCATTTAAGTTTCCAGTTTCATATATGTATATTCTTGAATTATAATTAACGATTATTCTTTAAGTGTTTCAATGACAAAGAAATAGTATAAATATTTTATGAATTTTATATTTATAGCCAAATAATAAATTTTAAATTATGACCTCAAAAGTCACATTGAAAATGTCAAAGTTTCCAGAGATTGTTTCACAGTTCATAATTGAAAAAAATTTTTCATTGTTATTATCTTATACTAAAAAACAAACTTAATATTTTACACTATAAAATTTATTTCTATTATTTAAAGTTTGGTATTGATTCAATGTACCAGAAGTTTAAAATGTTTATGAAATAAACAAAAACTGAATAAATCTTCTTTTTCTATTCTCACCTTCAATAAATGTACAATTAAAGTTTATAATACTGGAAAACATTTATTTAATATCCATAATTCTTTATCACAGTTACTATGAAAGATAGTGTAATTAATTAATTTTTTTTTCGTTTATTAAATGTTTGGAATTTCTGATATTTGATTCAACCAGTTTGAAAATACATTATTCTATTTAAATTTTTTATGCAGTACAAAATTCAAATATTTTTATAACCTGATTTTTTATGTTAAACAGCTGCAAATTTGGGATACAGCGGGACAAGAGAGATTTCGATCGATAACTCAGAGTTATTACAGATCAGCGCACGCCTTAATACTTGTTTACGACATTTCTTGTCAACCAACATTTGACTGTTTACCTGATTGGTTAAGAGAAATAGAAGAATACGCGAGCAACAAAGTACTGAGGATATTAGTTGGTAAGTTATTATTAATACTCATCATTTTTATTCAAAAACTTTTACACTCAAAATTGGTATTTCGATGTTCAAACAATATGGATTCTATAATTCTTTAGAGCCAAAAATTGTGATTGAAAAAGTCTTTGAACTATATTTTGAGATCTTAAAATCATGTTAAATTAAAAATTAAAAAACTAATAATTACTGTATAATAATACTGTAGAAAATATACTGTAGAAAATATAATAATAAATATAAAATAATAAATTTCTCAAATCTTAAAAATTCACTTTTATGCATGTTTTATTTTGCAAATTTCCTTCCCCTTTTCTTTCTCGAATATTTATATTTTGTCATTCAAAACTCAAATTTCCAACTTTTAACACCTCGAAATGTCAAGCAAACCAAAATTTGTTGAAGAAATTGAACAAAAATTTTGTAGGGAACAAAATTGACCGGGAAGACAGGGAAATTCCAACCCACGTTGGAGAAGATTTCGCTCAAAGACACGGAATGTACTTCTTGGAAACTTCTGCAAAGGAAGCTGAAAACGTAGAAAGACTCTTTATGGAAATTGCTGCGGAATTGATGGAAGTAAGTTGCATAAAATCACAATTATCAGTTGAAAAATGGAATTACTATCATGTATATCAGCTTTTTCTAAAAAATTAATGAGATTGTTTGAAGATTTTGAAAATCTGAAATCAATGCATTTTGATGTGGAACTACGTCTTTCTCCGCGTTTTGGTATAGTAGGGGGGTAAAAAACTATGTACATGTAACAAAAAAGTGCAACGAAATTTGGGCCTTATGCAACGGCAACTTTGCTGGTATATAAGGCCCAAAATATTTTGGGCCTCATGGATTAGGCCCTAGTAGTGAGCCCCAAATTTCAGGTTCCTAATTCATCAGGCCCAAATAGTGAACCCCAACTTTCAGATTCCCAATTCATCAGGCCCAAATTGTTTTTGGGCCTTCTGGATTGGGCCCAAATAGTTTATCCCAAATTTCAGGTTCCCAATTTATCAGACCCAAAAATAATTTGGGACTTATTAATTGGGCCATAGATTACAAGGCCCGATTTAAGTTAATTGAATTTAATTAAATTTTATTGGTAGAGGTATTTTTTGAAATAAAACTTGTCACTCGTTTTTTATGGAGAATCTTATGACACTCCATTGTTAAATAGTTGTTTTTGATAATATGTAAGATTTTTGTTACTATTTCAGCAAGCACGATCAAAAGAATTACCAAGATACGAAACAAACGCAACATCAATAAATGGGAAAACAACGTCTATGGGAGACAGCAGCTCAAGTTGCGGATGTAGTCGTTTTTCTTAATGCTCCTAAGAGAATGCAACTTGATACAAACGTGCGAAATTTTGAATTAGCGAGACTGTTTTTTGCATAGCAATTTCATTCACCAAAGTGCTTTATATCTACATTTTTCTTGATACAAAGTTTTTGTACTGAATTGTGATTTAACGAGTATTTCCTACATTTTTTGAAATATTTTATATTTTGAAGGTGCCGCGAGAGTTGAAACCTAACTGCAACAAGTTTCTAGGGATTATTAGGTTTCATTTGATGTTTCGAACAGGTTTAAGAGTCACATAAACAAACTACAGTTAGAATTTTTATACTCAGAATATTTGAATCTAAAGTACATTTATTAAGGCTATTTGGCAAGTTATACTTGTTAGAAAAAGTATTGATTTTTTGTTTAACTCATTGTTCGTAGATCGTTTACGCATATAAATAATTTATTCTTGTGGTTATTTATGGGGTATATACTAACGTATTCAACGTTATGTTTAAGTAGTTAATGCAGCACTCTAGTCTTAGAAATATTACGCGATTTGCGATAAATAATGTTGAAAATCTTCCTTTGGCAATTTTGCAGAAATAAAACTTTTTGTGGTTTTTTTTTGCGCAGCGTGGACAAAAAAGTAACAGTATTATTTTGACTAACGTGAAGTTACTGTAATGCTTTTTTATCGGGCATGCAAATCAAGTGTTCTATACTTTTAGACACAATTTGTTTAGGTTAGAGAGGAGTCCAGATTAAATCGTCAATATGCAAAAAATCGATGTATAAATTGATTTGATGCCTCATGAGAAAGTCAATCACGCAATAAAAAAATGTTGCGATTGTTTGTTGATTGCATTAATTTCTCTGATGAATTAATGAAAATGGTAGCATACGATATTTTTTGCAGTTTAAAAATCTTTACGATTCGTTTGCTATGAAAAAATTATTCTCTTTGTTATACTTGCTATATTTTTAAATATTTTTGTTTTTTTTTTATTGAATTGCGAGTTTATTAATTCTTACTTTGTGAATAACTTGTTTTCGTTTCCAAATTTTAACATTGAATTGTAATAAATCATTTCAATGTTTTATAAATTCAATTTTTGAGTTTTAAGATCTTCCAAAATTTAAACTGGAATGTTCTTAATTTCAGAATTGCCTTAAATGGATTTATTAAAGAAGCATAATAATATTTTTGTTTTGCAGTTAAGTATTTCTAATATTTGCATTCTTAACTTTAAAGTTTATCGAGTTTATGAATAAAAAAAAAACGTCAAAATACGCAATTTGAATGCAACACAATTTAAAATAATTATTTATTTCAGATTGTATGGTATGCATGTTCTAAAACTCAACTACCCGAATTTCGTTTTAACAGAAACATTCCAGTTTTCAAGTGTTTTTTTATACAAAAACTAGTAAAACTTGCAAAAATTCATCAGAGTTGTACATAATTTTCTGATATAAATATTATACGTAAGTTTTTCTTTGTTATGAATAATAACATATCATTGACATGTTTCTCAATTTCTCCTTGTTTGATGAAACTTGTAATCTCTGAAATTGTGTTTCTATTCCTCAACGATTCAAGTTGCAATAAAATTTGTGCAAACGACTATTGATCAACCAATTTTTTATATTGGTAGGGTTTATGGATAAATATTACTATGTAAGACGAAATGTACTTAATATTTAAATAAATGATGCAAATCAAAATCGAAAAACTTAATATTGAACATATATTTAATAACAAATGGCATCTCTTCTGCCTACATTATTTCATAACCTTACAATCTACAGCGCGACAAACATCAGCCAAAACTTTGACATTCGCGAGAAAAAACACAATACCTGCTAGCCAAAGACTCTTGAACAGATTGACTCCTTGAAATTCTAAAAAGTACGCCGAGAACAACCAAAATCCCTGCGCGCCTAACCATAACAAAAGCAACATCACTGACCTGGTCAAACTCATTTTAATCGAGGGCAAACAAATAGGCAACAATGATAGAAACCAGTAGAAATACTGAGACGTCATGACCGGATTGTACGTCACCATGACCATTGCTTGGGTCAACATTGCCAAGGCCAGCGCCCTCTTGGAGGAAAAACAAAATGACAGTGCTACGAGCAAAATAAATTGTGGTAAAGAAACCATAACTCGCTCCACCAAGTTTGGCCCAAAACTGGAACTCAGATAAAGCATGTAAAAGTAAACAGAAAAATTGTGCCTCGTATCTTTTCTCACCAAATGGTAAATGATGCTTTCATACAGAAATTGGTAGCCGTAAAAGTAATAGCCCATCGCGGTAAAGAATGCCAGCCAAGTCAAGCACGAAAAAACGAGCAACAATTGTTCTTTGTTGGGCCAAAACTTGTTGTTTCTCTTGAGGTACAGATACATACTGAAACTGAACATCAAAGGGTACAGTCGAAAGTGTATCGACAATCCGTGCATGAAACCAGCTAAGCAATAATTATCTTTTTTAAGGAGGAGCAAAGTTGACAAAACGAAAAAAGCGGATATGGAATCCGCGTTTCCTCGAGTTGAAATAATGATAGTTAAAGGGTTGTACAACCATAAAAAAGAGCACAAACGTGCTTTTGGGGCTGGGCATTTTTGTTTGCGCAAAATGTTCCATATGAGCAAGCTTACAAAAATATCCGTCAAAGAGAACAAGAATTTCCCGATATCGGGGTGAACGTAAATGTTTAAAGTGAGGAGCCAGGCCAGCAAGGGGGAATAACGATAAGTGTGACGCTCAAACGGAGATTTTCCCTCCGTCACAAATCTTGCTGCATCTGTAAAAACTTTGTAATCGACATCTGTATATGGAACTTGAAAAAATTTATCGTGAAAATTCGCATAAATGATGAATAAAACTCGGAGGTAGAAACCAATCAGGCAGTGGCTCGTCAAACTTAAAGTTCGCATCGTGCTAAAGTTTCACAGCTTCGTTTTGACTTTGGCAGCAGCTTTTACAAGACAGACTTTGAATTCGGCGAATTCCGTAGAACAAGCATCTTTCGAAACGTTAGGTTGTGCGAGGACGCAAGTCGCGTACTTTTTTGCGGATTCGTTGCAGTGAGATAACACAATCGGGTAGTTTAGAAATCGTTTTTTTGCACTTTTTACTGCTTCCATGCTTTACTTATCGTTAGTTGTAACAAATTTAGCTAACTTCTCATCCGCATTTTGAATGAATCGATCAGACAGGAATGGATTAGGCTGTTCGGGATAGCCCCATATAGCGTCAGAAATTGGGCCCCAGCCTATGCAAATCAAGGTTCCTATGCAGGCCAAAGCTTGGGATGTTTTCGGGTGACGCATAAACCAGTTGTATTCTTTGAACAATCTTCGATTCTTTGGATTCACTTTGTATTGTTTTGGTCCAGGCATCATTCACTTCAAGGCACTTTTCTGAAAGAAAATCAATATTCCATATTTGTTTAAGTTATTCCTCAAATTCTGTCATTAGCCATTTTATTTCATATATTTAAATTTACGATTCAATATTCATTTTAAGAATTCCTAACTGAAATCTGAGATCGGATATTAGGGATGGGAAAAATATCAGTAACTACTGATAGTGATATTTCTAGATGCAATAATTAATTTTAAGAATTTCGAATGCAATTATTATTTTAGTGAGTACATATTCTAAGAAAACAAATTAAAAATTACTATATTTATATGTGACGCGCCACGAGGAAAGGGGGCTAACGCGGAAAGAATCTAAAATCTGTTTTTGGTCTTCATCGATAGTTTCAGAGTTGCTCTATCTAGCACGAAAATCAGAAAAAACTTACAAGCATTATTTATAACTATAAAATGGCTTACTAGAAGGCCGCAAATGCAGTATTTCTGAGCTAGACTATGGACCGACGAAAACACCTCCCACCACTCACTACTATATGCTCACGCTGTATTCTTGCCGGAACAGAAGCAAGAAACACGGACACTGCGATACTACTAGTCGTGGCACGTCACATATGATAACTAGTGCGTTCAGAAATAAACACACTGATTGAAAGAAATGTTTTTAATAACTTTATTTTTGCCTTAAAAATAACGTTAGACAATTCCTATCGTTTACTTGAGCTTAGTTTAATTGTTATTACAAATTGAAAAATTCTGGGCTAAACTATAATTAATAAAAAATATAAAAAATTACATTAAAAAATTCTAGGCTTCAGTGGGAATTGTTCCTTTTCTTCTAATTCAACTTTTTTCATTTAACAACGCTCTTTTGAAAATTCCTAATGAGCACTTCTATATTAAAAAAAATTTAATCACATTAATTTTTTTATACATAAAAAGTACATTAATCTTTTTTAGTTTTGTGAAATATAATTGTTTTTTGCTAAATAATGCATACATATAAAAATTGACATCAAAAAATCATAGGCTTCAGTGGAAAATATGACTTTTCTTCTTATTAAATTTTTTTACTCAACTGTGCCCTTTTCTTTATGTTCACTTTTGAATCAAAAAATATTCAATAACATTACGTTAATTTTTTACTAATAAAAATTACAAAAATATTCTTTAGTTATGAAATAATTTTTTAAAAAACAAAGCTTAGATACACATAATAATTCATGTAGAAATAACCCAATAATGTCTGTAAAATACAAAAACAAAAATAATAACATCCTCTTTGGAGCCAAGAATTTTTCAATGTCAATTTTTTTATTATACATACATGACTTTTTATTTAGTATCTTATAATAAAATTACAAAATTCATACATTTTGGAATATTTTTAATATTTCATTTAAATCAAGGACTAGAATATCCAGATACAAAATAATTTTGGTTTGGAAATTATAGAACACTGCAATTCGAAAATCATACGAATTTGCAACCAAAGAAACTAAAAAGAAAAAAAAAATCGTAAAAAAGGGTAAAATGAAAAATAAAACTTTTAGAATCTTAAAACTTGTCATTGTACTATGCAATTTTGAAATATCGTTGAGTCTGAATTTAGGGACAATTTCAATAGACAGGTAATATTTTTCATATTTCTTTAATATTTGTATAACTTAAAGAGTTGTATAATATTACAATAAATTTATGTACAGCTTTCTAGAATTCGATGTTTTAGAAATCAAAGTTATGAAAATTTCAAACATTTTTATAAATTTTGAGAAAATAATATCTGCAGAAATTTTATGAATTTCGAGGATTTTATAGAGTACTACAAATTTCAATAACTTTGAGTATTTAAATTGATATTTAAAGAAACAATATTTTTCATACAGGTTTTCAATACTCATTCTTTTCTATATTTTATTAGATTTTATACAATTTAAAAAGTTTTCTCGTATTTTTTTGAATTTCTTTGCAGATTTTTTCAATTATATGCTTTATGATTCAAAATTTTATAAATTTTTGTAATAATATCTGCATAATTTTCAAGTAGTAATAGATTTCTAGTGTTTCTGGCATTTTTAAAAGTTTTTATGAAATTTTGTGAGATTTTTTAGTATTTTTGTAAACTGCTGTATACATTTCTAGAATTTGATGTTCTACAATTCAAATTCTAGTAGATTTTTGATATTTTTGTACAAATCATTGCAGGCTGTAGTCTGCGAGAGGTGAGGGCGACTACAGTAGCAATATTTACAGAAAAGTGTTCGTTAGCAGACGACACCGTTTCGTTTTTATCTAAAAACTTTTTAATGCAGCCGAGATTGTACAAAGTTATATACTTAAAATGTTTCGGCATTAAAAATTAATAATATGAACATTGTTTGAAGACTCAAAAAGCCGCGAAGTATTTATAATTAATTTATAAAAATCCGAAACGTCGAGTTCCACAACTTTC
>JAPYZL010021239.1:0-12168 GCA_030522825.1 Platygaster orseoliae
GTCAGGCGCGACCGAAAAATGTTTTACAAGAGTCGAGCGATGATAATTCAACGTAAAAATAATGAAATATCAATGAAAAGTAAATCAAAAAAGTGAAGTTAATGTTTGTGACAAATAGAGTATTAAATAAATCTAACATCAAATATCTGAAGTGTTTGTTATTTGCTTTACTGCAAATTGTCCCGAATAGCCCCTATACCTGTCCATAATAGCCCCGCTATAGAGGCTATTCTGGGAAAAATGTATTCATCTAGTTTTTCATAGAGCTCACTAAAAAAAATTGGTTACACCGGCAAACTATTATCACTGTTCTCTAGGGGAGGGTTCAAGCTTTCCAGGTTCAAGCTTTCTATTATAAATTGCAAAAAAAGGAATGTGTACTAACTAAAATCAGCATAATACAAAATCCGTCCCGAATAGCCCCGGTCTCTCCTACTGTGTCCAAGAATTATTTTTCCGAAAAGTAACTTTTGTATCCCTTGTAACAATAATTTCTATAGTTTGCATCTAGTTTGACTATAGACAAACTATAGATTATTTTGCATACAGATCGAATATAGACTTACTATCGAGCAACTACATACTTTATTTATAAATAGTAACTATAACAAAGTGATAGATTAATTAATTAATCATATTCGCGGTGATTACCGATAGACGCATTATGAACTCACTAGGTAAAAAAATCACTGCTAACAGGATTCGAACTTAAGTCCTCCACGCGTGAGAATCCGTAAATGATACCACTGAGCCATCAAGGTATAACATGTAAATTGAAAAAATTGTCTC
Source organism: Platygaster orseoliae (assembly GCA_030522825.1). NCBI lineage: Eukaryota > Metazoa > Arthropoda > Insecta > Hymenoptera > Platygastridae > Platygaster > Platygaster orseoliae. The sequence continues at coordinate 790 of JAPYZL010021239.1, forward strand.
TACTGTGAATTATAAGGAATAACCATATTTAAGAATTATGTGAGCCTTTTATCGAAATGTAGCCAAACACACTGTACAACAAAAGTTGGCTTGAAAATTATAATGAAAAATTCGACTACCAATATCGATAGTAGTAGCCTTGATTGATACAGGGTGATTCTGAGACCACGTTACATAGAAAAACTACATGTTCCTTGTTGAATTTCAAGTCGGAAAGTCCTTTGCCATTTTTCGAAATTCGCAAAAATGGCGAAGTTATTCAAGTTTGAAATTTGAACAATAAAAAAGCTCTCACGAGGAGTAGGGATAAAACCCACGTACCAAAATTTACTTAAATTTTCTTCATATTTTTCTGAATCAAAAAGTCTTTTGCCACTTTTCGTGAAACTCAAAATCAAAAAAGATATTCGAGCTAGAAGTTTCAACCAATTAGATTTCTCAGATTTCAAACTCGAATATCTTTTTTGATTTTGAATTTTGCGAACAGTGTCAAAGGACTTTTCGACTCGGAAAAATAAGAAAAAAATTTAGGTAAAGTTTGTTTCGTGATATTTATCTCCACTTGTCCAAAAAGTGCATTTTTTGTTTAAATTTCAAACTTGAATAACTTCGCTATTTTTGCAAATTTCGAAAAATGGCAAAGGACTTTTCGACTTGAAATTCAAAAAGGAATATGTAGTTTTTCTATGTAACGTGGTCTCCGAATCACCCTGTATATTCTCCAACGGATTTTTTTTTTTTTTTTTTTTGGTAGCTCGATAAAGTTTGTTATAAACAATTACAATTAATAATTCTGAAATCGCCAGTAAATATAACTAAGCAAAAATACACTGTATTATTAGACTTTGTCGATTGACAACTCGATGGAACCCTATATAAACTACAGGCCAAACAGAGTAAAGTTTATAGATTTTCTAAAGTTGCTGTATACTGCCTGTATTTTTGTCTATAGCCTGCCCACACACTGAGTATAGTTTTTATATATTGATTACAGGCCGTCTACAGATACTATAGATAGTCTACAGTACAGAATCGCGATTACAGCCTGCCTATAGACGTGAGTTTTTAGGTTGACTGTAGCTCTAAAAATGCATAGATTTTTCTAATACGCGATCTGCAGACAAAATATATGCTAACTACATGCAAACTGCATGCAAACTATAGCTGAAATATGGTTAGGCTACAGCTCGCGTATAGAATATATAGGCAATCTGTATGCTAACTATAGAAATCATTTTTACAAGGGATGTGTTCTGATATCCTTTGGTTTCTTAGAATTTTCGAAATGAGAAATTAAATACAATTTTCTCAAAACTTCATTAACTGAAAAAAAATTGTTAAAAATATCAAGATTTCTTATGGTTTTTAATATTTTCTATTCAATGTTTTATGCTTTAAGCAGAAATTGAAAATAATATAAATTATAATATTGTATGTCGTATATGACGATTAATGTATGGAGCGAATTTCTTGAAAATCTACAATGGACACGAGATTTTTAAGTTCAGTATACGAAAAATAAATTTATGACGTAATTTGATTCTTACATTTCGTTTCCTTTTAAAATAACAGGAATCTTATAAAATGTATGATCGCTCGATGTATTGCGTTGTAAAATGTATCAAAAATATATTCCTCATAATCTATTAATGAAAGCATATGATTAAGTTAAATTTTAATTTATTATAAGCGATGTTGTTCTTCAGAATGTAGGTAAAATTATTTGATCTTTTGTGAAATGATATGAGTAAATTTATGTTGTAGTTCTTGATGAGGGCGAAACATATGCCAAAAGCTTAAAGAAATAATTATCTTCAAATTCTCATTGTGGATTTTCAAGACATTCTTTACAAAAGTCGATCTTTCCACGACAAAAAATTTCATGAAGAATTGAAGAGCATACATTGGAAAAAAAACATATACATATCATTTATAAACTTTATATTTCTAGTTGCAATATCGCCATTTTGAATGACCGACGGAAGCGGTCAGTTCTGCGACGGGTTGTGAAATCCGTAGGTGGAGATGAAGGCTTCACGTAGTGAGACGAGAAGTGGAAGAGGATGGATGTGTGCAGCGCCGACCTATAACCAAGCTGCACCCTTCCACTTTCGAATAAACCCGGCACCGCGCTATCATTTATCATTCGAGGAGCTCATTAAGACCGAATCCACCGCACGCTGATCGTCCGGGATTACGCTTTCCCAGGGCCCTTCCTTCCCTATTCTTAAGGTCGGAAAAGGGCTTGTAAGGTGTTGCCAAATTAACTAATAACGACGGCCACTCGAGGCTACGAAGCAACCCTTGTTTTTGTTTATATTACTTGCCATGTTCTCACGATACCTTATAATTCTAATCGAAGACCTTATACCCTGATGAATTAATGAAATGAAATTTCTTAGACAAACTGACGATGTAAGAGCAATGTTTCTATGATGAATGTAGAATATTTTTAAAGGCTGAGTATAAACGAAATTTTCAGTTGCTAGTTCAGGAAACTTTTATTGAGTGTATCTGCTTGTGTAATTTTTCGGATTTTTAATTTTAGGAACGTTTTTCGATATTTTTTTATATTTTTTTACAATCAAATTATATTTTTTCAAAAGTATATTCAATGTCGTACTGTATTCTGCAAACCATTTACAAATTATATTCACTTAATAATCATTCATTGAACTATGGGATTTTTATTGAAATTTCAAAAATTATTGACGATTTTTAAAAAAGGGAAGATAAATTGATTTCAAAAAATTCTAAACATATTTGAAGGTATTTATAGTGTTAAGAAATTCGGAAAATTTTTTGACATCCATATGGAAGTTATGAATATTCTATGAATTCTTACAAATTTTTCTAGTTGCATACAAATATCGACAACCTTGAAAATTTTCAAAACTTTGAACAGCACATAATCAATTAGAAACTTCATCAATTAATAGAAAAATTTCTCATTAATTTTTTTTTTTTTTTTTTTTTTTGTAATTTTATAATTTAATAAATTTTCTCATTATTGTAAAAATTATAAAAACATTGAAATACATATTATAAAAAAAATATTATGAAAATACCAGTCTGGAAATTCTCTTCATATTATCTGATGATTTCTAAACTTTTCGAATTCAATAAAGTTTATTACGATCATAAAAGTGTTTAATTTACTCACTCTTCAAAAATTTTCTAAATTTCAAAATTTGACACACTATGAGAAGTTATTAAAATTTAATAACTCGCCTGGCTGACAGATTTCACTTAATTTTTTAATACTTTGAAGGTCTTTCAAATATTTATTGGAAACGAAAAAACGTAATCCTATACATTTCGAAGAAATATGACAGTAAACTAAATCTGAAAAAGTTATAAATTATTCCCAAAATTTATACAGATTGTTAGAATTTCTGAGACTTCTTTATCATCTTAAAAAGTTTGAATCTTTGTTTAAATTCGAAAAATTCTAAAATTTCCAAACATGATACTGATTTTTTCATAATTTTTGTAACTCATCAAAATTATTAATAATTTTTAATGCTTTTTTGAATGTTCAAATTTTCTATGAAAATTAAAAAAAAAAATCGTCATGCTTGTATGAAATGAATATAACGCACACCACAACTGACAAAATTTGTGAATATTTACTAAAAATTATACAAATTTTGTGTATTACACAGAATAATTTAAAAACCATTAAATCCTTACTATCTTTTAATTTATTGAAATTTTGATATTTCAAACATCATACTGACGTTTCCAATATTTTCATTTAAAACGAACTTTTCTTAATCATGAGAGGTGAATTTTTCGAACTTTGAAATTTTTATAAATTTTTTTGTGAAAAGAAAACAATATAATTTTGCATCAAATATAAAAAAGAACATGATATTCAAAATGGATAAACTTTTTCTAAGGTTCTACAAAGTTTCAATACGTATCTGTGAAAATGATCTATAATGTTTGAATTTCAAATACATTTTTTTATCATTATTTTTAAAAAATTGTGTCGAATACGAACTACCAAGTATTCCACAAATTAAATAATTATTCGTACAAAACATCCCGATGTACTGTAATTTTTAATACATTTAAATGGAAAATGATATATTGCTATCATATAGAATTAAATTGAAAATGACTATGAACACAATCTATAAAACTTATGGTTACTTTCCAATATCCTACTAATTTTCAAATACTTTCAAATAATTGATAGTCCTTACAATCACAAGTATTTTACGATTTCCCAAAATGTGAAAAATTCCAAACAAAATTAAAACTTCTTAAAACTTCCTAAGCTTATAGAGAACTTAACAAACTGATTAACGTTTCTCGTAATTTATTTATAGTTTATTATATTTTTAGCAGAAAATAAAAAAAACCTCACACATATTTTGGAAACAATGACCTCCGTTTCTTGATTATCGACTTAAAAATATAATATTTCTCCGCCACTACACTCATTACTAACCTAAAACAATATTAAAAAAGTTTCCTATAATAAAGACACAAAGAAACAATAATATAAATATCAAAAAATTGTATTACATACCCACAGTTTTTTCCGACTCCGGAACAACATTCGTAATAACAAAAACTGACACTTTTCCATCGATTCCCATCACGCCAAAACCACTCGAATTTCCCCAACATTACTCTCTCGAGTATTGTGAGAAATTGTTGGGTTTTATTTAACAATCCAACGTTCTCGGAAATATGGTACGGCTTATAAGAGACAGGCCGAGAGATTTATCAATTTTTACCCCCGTACACCACCTACGTCTTACAGGGAACATTGAAGAAAGTGCGAGAGGACACGAGTCTTGTTCCGCTGGGACTTGATTGATAGACGTCATCCCGCAAACGGCCACTCTGTTACGCGCCGAGCCCACGCGATGATCCAAAAGTCCTCAAACTGTCGTGAGTTAGTGTAATGGTGGACACTTAAGACACACAAAAGAACGAATTCCGCGCTCCCAAGGCAAAGGAACCTACAAGTTCGCGTCTGCCACTGGTAATAGCAGTAATTTAGTCATTATGATACTTGAAATCGTTTACTAAGAATATATTCTTAGAAATAACACGTGCAAACTTGATAGCGAAAGTTGTTGGAATCACAGAATTAGAAAGTCTTGGAATTTCGTAGAGGGAAACACAATTTTTATGTTGAAATATTTTGGTTTACACGTTCGAAAAAATTCATTTATTTTACATTTCATTACATACATGTCTTTGAAACCAATTTTTTTAAATATTTCGAATTATTTAACAAAGATAGGGAAAGCACAAAACATCGATATTTTTTCTAAACTATTGATATCGACTCATTATAGACAGGTTGATTATTTGAAATGAATAATTTCATAAAGAACTACAAGCGAGATTTTACTTTTTTCGATTTTTAACCTATTACTCTGTTTTTCACTTTTACGAATTATTCCGAATAAAATAACTTGACACAAAAAATTTTTTTTTGCAGCGATAGCTCGTTTTTCTGCTGCCCTAATAAATCTTTTTTGCTACCCGATCATAATGCATAATGATTGTGCTCTGCTAGCAGAAAAGATTTGTTAGGGTGACAAAAAACGAGCAGCTGCTGCCATAAAAAATTTGTTGTGTTCAAGTTGTGTCAAAATAATACATTTTTCTGCTGAATCTACAAATCCGTATTTTTCCGTGCGTATTACAAAACTGTTTAATAATCAGGAAATTTCCTTGCTAATCAAAGAATTCCCCTAAATCTTCGGACAGAAAAAAAAGGTTTGCTGTAGCAACAAAATCTTGTGTTTTTTAACACAACTTGACTCAACAAATTTTTTTGCAGCAGTAGCTTTTTGTCGTTGCCCTAACAATTTTTTTTCCTACCAGAGCGCAATCATTATGAAATAGAATATTAATGCATAATAATTGTGTTCTGCCAGCAGAACATATTTGTTGGTCGAAAAATAAAACTCGCTGTGCCAAGTTCTGTCGAAATAGCTCATCTTTTTGTTGCTACAGCAAATTCTTTTTTTTTTCGTGCAGCAATGATTTTTTTCTCGAACGCCCCTGCTCCAAGCACCCAAAGACAAAAGGCAAAAGATGGATGAATCAAAATGCTGTTGTCTCAGAGAAGATGAGTGTGGGAAGAAGATGATTCCTAATCTCGGCAATGATCGCGGGATTAAAACGGGGCCCGTGGCAGCGCGGATCATAGAGTAAAGCCGCCTTTTTTCAGCGGGGATCAGAGAAGATTCTAGAGGTGCTGCTTCTCTCCAGCTAAGGAGCAAAACGTACATATATACACCGGTTTCCTGGCGTGTACAAATTGTCCCCCTGTTTCCTTGCATTTGTCATTGGCTTGCGGGGCAGCCTTCAGCTTTTTTTCATTCCCCAAATAATTCTGAACCCTCATTAATAACGTAACGCGCCAGCAAACGAGAGAACGTCGGCAGGTAGCTTCGGCGTTTGTTCCCCCGACAAGCGAATTGCGTGTCTGCGACGAAAAAAATATTCTCGCTCTACCAAGCGGTTTCTCGATTATCGATAAATGCACAATTGATTCGTATCTCGAGGGCCGCGACCAGTCTTCTAATTGAAACGTCCAGGCGATGGATGGCACCCGTCAATCGAAGAACCGGCGTCTTATGACGAGTTCACGCTGGGAACGAAAAATCACCCCTCAACCGATTCGGGAATACAGGGAAAATGTACAAACGCGATTTGATTTAAATAGATAATGAAAGCACGTGTTATGGGGAACGCCGTTACCCTTTGTTAGTTTAATGTTTCGTGGATGGATCTTTCGACAGTGAAAAAGCAGTGGAAAGTTCAGTTGTTATATTCTTCTAGGAATTTCCGGTATTCAACGAGAAAATACTTCTTGAAGAAATTATCATGAACCTTGAGACGTCGGTTTTACCTTGTATGTACCAAGTCAAAATGTCACTATATTATAAAGTATAAACCGTATTAGTCTTAGAACAGCGTTAATATTAGAAAATTTTATTCGGAAGTTTTTGCTCTGTTTAAATAAAAAAATGTTTCTTTTGAGAATGCTTTTTAATAAGTGGCAAAAGTACAAATTTTATTGGCTGTATACAATAATTTCACAACAACAAAAATTATTATCTTTATGCTTTGAACCTATTCTTATATTCGAAGAAAGTTGATTATGATTTCATCTAAAAATAAGAAAAAAATTTTGAAAATTAACAATAAAAATATATGATTCTAAAAAAAATTTGTAAAATTACGGTTAAATAAAAATGAAATTGGTAAAAACGATTGAAAGTAAAGTTATATACCGCAATTGAAAGAACAAAACCAATAGTTACACTTCTATACAAACAAGGATAATTGCAAGAAAAATTGTAACTATAAATGTTTCGCAACGATTACGTAGAAATAAAAAAATAAAAAAATAATTCGAAACAAGTTTTCAACGACAAAAATTATTCTACGAAAATGCTAACAATCTAGTAAACTTTGGAACCCTCGGACATCAAATTCTATAAATTCAGATATGAATTCAAAAATACAAGATATCTATGAAATAATAGTAATGAATGTTAATGTATTTATTTTTTCTCGAAGTCCTTGAATATACCAAAAATCAATTGAAATTTAAATTCTTGTGCATCAAATTCAAGAAATCTATATAGCTTTCTTCAATAACACTTCAAAACTAAAAAACTAATAAGAGTTTTTTTTTAATTTCAGAAATAATTAAAAACTTCTTCAAACAATAATATCTTCTTATACTCGAAAACCATGTCGATACATTTTACAAAAAAATTTATAACACTTCGAATTTTAGAATATATTGTTCTAAAAATCTATATAAAAAACCGGAAACATATCAAAATGATTTTTGAAATTGTATGAATATTAGAAAAACTAAAAACAGGAAATAGAATATTTAAAATAATAACCATCATGAAAATTGTAAGAATAACAGAATTACAGCATTATATTATTCTGAAAATATATAGATCGATCTATAGAAATACCAGAAATAATCTAAAAAATCAGAAAAATCAACAAAATATTACGAATAATATACAAGAAGAAAATTCTAAAACTCTTTAAAATATATACAAAATCTATAATAATACAATTTCTGCAAAAATCTATGAAAATATGAGAATCTTACAACTAAAATCATACAAGAATCTTGTTCTACACAGCTCTACAGAAATCGATAATATTATCAAAAACCATTCGAGTTATGTAATCCTAAAATTATATAAAAAATACAAAAATTATGATTAAAAAAATCCAAACTTAAACGACTTTAAAATCACTAGCATCGAATTACATTATATTCAATGCGTTTCTAAAAAATGTGCGACTCCAGACTGTAAAAATTATGTAATTTCAAAATTCCGGAATTCGAGTAATTGAAAAATTGTACTTGCGTAACCAGATTATCAGAATTTAATATCATGCAATTCCGAAGAAAATGCATATTTTTCTTAAATTCCCATCTCAAAGACCTTATATGCATACGCCTCGGTTTAAAATAATACAGCGCTTATATTTTATCGATTATCAACTAATAGGCACTGAAGTAAATAACTATATATTAATTTCAATGCTCCGTTTCCTTATTTTTCCGATTGAAAAATTTTTCACATTCTCTCAGACCCATTATTAAGTAATTAAGAACATATGAACTTCCGTGACGTCATTTCGTTTTATAGATCGAAGGCTATAATCAAATGAAATGACTTCAAGAGAGTTTGTTTGTTTTTAATTACTTGACACTGACTCTAAAAGAACATGAAAAATTCTTAAATCGGAAAAATAGTTAAATTTTTCATTTGCAGTTGCGAATTGGCAACTCCATTTCAGCACTTCTTTCAAAATAAAGACTTGAAAAAAAAGTACTATAATTTAAAGAATTGAATTCTTCTCATCCATGATTAATTGTAATTAATTACTTTTATACCTATCTATTAAATTTACTCTTTGAAAACGTAAAAACAATAAGAAGTTCTACATTTCTTGGATTCAAGTGTAAATTTCCATCTCTACTTCGCCGAGTAGCACCGACACCCAAAACGAGGCTGTCCCAGAGAAACGAGTCATCGCGCGTGATAAGATCCCCGAATTCAATCCAGGATGCGCATTTCACCGGGATGTACGAGCGGATATCTCAGAGCGGAAACGCCGGCGTCTCTCGCGTTCGATCAATGTCGGAGCTCGTCAAGCTATAGGAAAGCGAATTGAAGCATCTCGTGAACAAATCGCTGTCACTTGAGAAGGTTCCGCTGCCTGCATGCGTCTACGAACCGTAGAATTAACGTGAAAATTGTTGTATATACAACAATTTTTCATCAAATATTCATCCATAAAAAAATAGTTAGAATGCAACACTTTTTCGGAAAAAATGTGATCCATCATTTAGATTAATTCTCCTGATCGTCAAGGAACGTGTGCTTTTTATGAAAAATCGCAATCTCTACTTCGTGCAAGGATCTTGAATCTCATGGCTTGGTACAATTTTCTTTTCGAGCCCATTACCTAAGACGCAACATCCTGCAAGCGATGATCTTTTCGTTCAAGTGAATGCCATGCATACATCAAGCACCGCGGGCGCTTGACGTCTCAATCCTGTCAGCCTACGCGCTATCCCCTCAACACCCACATATCCATGTAACCTCTGAACATGATCAAACTTCACGTGTCTTTTCTAGTGCTCACTTACGCTCGCATTCCACTAGGTGACGCTTGCGGTAAACATAAACTGCGTTGCTTCACTGTAATTTAAATATTTTTTTATACTTGAACTATCAATAGCAAGTTTTTCACTTCATGCACAGCAACGCAAAAATTTCACATTGTGTTGGGCAACGTGTGAAACGCCCGCACAGGTCACGTGACTCGGACAAAAAAAGACAAAAAAGTAGCTTCGGCGCTACAGTTTCGCTTTTCTTGTCCTCATCACGTAACCTGCGCAGGCGTTTTACACATTGCCCAACGCAACCTGAAATTTTTTCGTCGCTCCGCATGAGGTAAACAACTCACTTTGTTAATGGTTTCGATATAAAAAATTAACCATCAAAATCGCGTTGCATATGTTCACCTCATATGGAGAAACGCTAAAATTGCAGGTTATGTTGGGTGATGTGCAGAACAAATATTTTTCGAATGCTTAAATTTCTAAGTTTTTATTGTTGAGTCAAAAAATAATTCTATTAACATTCTATATTAAAATAATTCTATAACAATTTATTTTTTAATTCAGTAAATTTTTCACAGGTATTAAAAATGTGAATATTCTCATTTTTTTCTAATTAATTTGGAAGTATCAGGTGTCCAGCAATTATTTGTCGTGAAATGTTTTGAATGTGAATAAATGATTTTCAAAATTGTTCAACTGTTAACAATGTTTTATGAACCAATGATACAACATGGTAAAAAAAATATCATTTTCGAAAATTTCTAAGGGACAAAATAATATCTTTTACTTGTGTCAAATGTAGTACAATTTGTATATTTTAACAAAATAGCTTTTTCTTTATAAGCTTGGTTCTTTATTGGACAGGAAAGTTTATGATTTAAGAAAAAATCAGTACAGCATTGAGTATGGAGTTGCAAGTTACAGGCATCATGACATTCTAGAAATCAATTTGCAAGCTAAAGTTTTTACATTTTCAAATATTGAACTTTCTATATAAAATCAGCATTTTTCGTCTTTATATACTTTCAGTATTGATCTTTTCAGTAATTCATTTTTTTAAGTATCTTGTATTTCTGCTGCATGGTTTAATAGATTCTTTGTAATTTTAACATTCCTGGTACTGTTAGTGTTAATAAAATTTTGCAGAATATTTCAGAATTTGCATAAATTTCTGGCATTATCATATATTTCTACGAAGATTTTCAAAATATTGTATTCTAGAATTTAAAGTTAGCTGATTTTTTAGTATTATTTGAAATTTTTCAAGAAGCTGTTTTTCCAAAGATATTTGAAACATATTGCACAAACGTACTGTTTTTTCGGTATTTTTCGTTTTTTTTTCTTCACTATTTCAAAAATTCTCATATTCGATACTCTAAAATCTAAGCCTTCAGAGATTTTAAGTGTACCATAGATTAGTTTTCAAAACAGCGCTTTCATCGATTTTTAGTAAGTATTTAATAATTTTTGAAAACTTTCAATATATTTCCCCAAATCGAAAAATTTTATCCTCAAAATATCCTCAAAATCCTCTTTTTATCCTCAAAGTCCTCTTTTTATCCTCCAAATGTCCTAAAAGTACTCATTCCTATTATATTATATCGTAAACATGCTTTACAAGTGCTACAAATGTGCTCAATGTCCTCACGCGATTTCATGAAATGAAAATTGTATTCTATAATATGTCCTCCAAATATCCTCAAAGTCCTCTTGTCATCCTCCAA
>JAPYZL010021242.1:0-38333 GCA_030522825.1 Platygaster orseoliae
TTCTTTGTTTTTGAGTTTTGCAAAAAGTGGTAAAGGACTTTTCGACTCGAAATTGAAAAAGGAATTCAGGATTTTTTTTTTATCGCGGACTTTGAGACATCCTGTATAGTAATAAAGAATTGAGATGAAATATAGTAAATTTTACTATATACAGTATTATACTACTCATTCATATTATATGCTTATGAAAAAATGTAGAAATTATGATCTTATATAAGGTAATTTCCCATATCTTGCATATTTATGTATGTCAAGTTCCAAACGTTTGAAATATTAGATTTATTTCATTATTTTAATCACTGATAGTAAAGTTTAATGAAATCTTGATATGTTTCCAGAAACGTAAATGAACCATTCAAAACAAATATTTCTAAAACTCACGTCGATCTTCTATCGCCTCTCAGCAATTTTCTACTTGATCCTGAATCCGCGATAAAATTCAAAAAGACTGGCGTTTGATGTTTCGGAATGTTAAATTGATCAATCCCATAACGCGTTACGTTACACGTTAACCTTTGGCGAACTCGCTCGAGCACAAATAAAATTAACGCGCTCTAATATGATTGGAACGGTCTATTTTCATCTGCATTTCATGCAACGCAGGGAGAGAAAGATTGATGACCCTGACGCGGTATGAATATTCTCATTTTTTTTCTTCTGCATCTTTCTATTGATTTGCAATATTACGTTGAAGTTCGAGTTATTTTCAAAGCTTCGGGAGAAAAAATAACAACGACAGGTACAATTTTTCCGTCGTTACTTCCGCCGCTTTGACAGCGTCACATTTTGACAGGGACAAAAAGTCGTGGCGTCGTGATGAGCGTTTCTTTCGGCAAAGGCGAAAAAAATCTCATCGAAAATAAGTCGTTATTTTCGGTTCGGTACACACGAGTTTGCAGAAAAAATGATTTTTACTAAAAAAGTTAAGGATTATTTTTATCGATTATTGTGTGGCCCTGTTGCAAAATATTGAATTTTGGTAATTATTTTATTATAATCTTGAATATTTTGCGATCCGGTCGGATTCAAACCGTTGCAAATAAATTTTTCTAAAATAAGTTTGTTGTATGATAATATATTAGGTTATTATTCAGAAAATTTTCGAATTCCCTTGCAAATTGAAAATGTTATGAACCATTTTTATCAATTATTGTGTGAGGGTTAAAAAGTATAATATATATTGATTTTTACAATAATTACAGTGTCATTTCACAAAATATTGAATTTTAGTAATTAGTTTATTGTAATATTGTATATTTTGCGATCCGGTCGGATTTAAACCGTCGCAAATAAAAACTTATCCATTATAATAAGTTTGTTGTACAATGATGCATGAGGTTATTATTTAGAAAATTTTCAAATTATCTAGAAAATTTAAAAACGTAACGAATTATTTTTTTCAACTATTGTATGAGGGTTAAAAAGTGCAATAATTTATTTATTTGTACAATAATTAAATTGTCATGTTGTAAAATACTGAATTTTGTTTCCTATTTTATTGTATTATTGTATATTTTGCGATCTGGTCGGATTTAAACCGTCGCAAATAAAAATTTATCTATGATAATAAGTTTCTTGTACAATGATGCATTAAGTTATTATTTAAAAAATTTTCAAATTATCTAGAAAATTAAAAATGTAACGATTTTTTTTTCAATTATTGTATGAGAGTTAGAAAGTGCAATAATTATATTGTCATGTTGCAGAATATTGAATATTGATAATTTTTTTATTGTAATATTGTATATTATACGATCCGGTCGGATTTTAACCGTCAAGTAAAATTTATCTATGATAATAAATTTTTTGTATGGCAATTTATTAAGTTATTATTTAGCAAAATTTAAAATTTCCTTACAAATTGAAATATAACGAGTTATTTCTATTAATTACTGTCTGAGAGTTGGAAAGTGTAATCATTTATTGATTTTTACAATAATTATATTTTTATATTACAAAATATTAAATTTTGATAATTATTTTATTGTAATATTGTATATTTTGCAATCCGGTTGGATTTAAACCGTTGCAAATGAAATTCACTAATGATATTAAGTTTCTTGTACAATGATACATTAAGTTATTATTCAAAAAAGTTTTTTAATTTCCTTACACATTGAAAAAGTTATGAATTATAGTATTTTTATTAAATATTGTATGAGTTACAAAGTATAATAACTTATTGATTTTTACAATAAATATAGTGTCATGTTGCAAAATATTTAATTTTATAATTATTTGATATTAATGTCGTATATTTTGCGATTCGGTCGGATTTAAACGTCGCAAGTGAAATTCATCTAATATAATAAGTTTGTTGTGTGATGATTTATTAAGTTATTATTAAGAAAAATTACAAATTTCTTTGCGAATCTTGAAAATTGTATGTATCTAGTTGTGTCATACTGAGTAATTAAGAAACTTTTATTGTAAACCTTAATGTAAATTATTGAGCAAATTATATTAAAAAAACATAACTACTTAAAACACTTCAAACAACTATACTTGCTGAATTTTTGTTCGTTGTTTCGAAATAATTTGAAAAAAAAAATCTATTTTACATTGAAAATATACAATTACACTCTAACATTTTCTTGGGAAGTATTTAATTTCATGAATAATTTTTTATCTTATTTTTTATCCATTTCCATTCATTGAATTATGATTATTATAACTCTACTGGAAAAATTACAAACTCGAGAATTTACCTACGAATTGGGCTGGGACATGATATTAAAATTTTACTTTTTTAAACTTTTATCATCATCATTGGCCATAAATATAAGTATCATGCTAAAAAAAAACGGGTTTGAGAAAATGTTTAGTTATTTTAAACGGCATTAAAGTTGCTGCGTCTACGGAACTGCTCTTTCTCACGTGACGTCATAACTGTTCATTGAGTCGTAGATTTCAATCCGCTGTTGTTCAAAAACTACTGCTCCAAAAATTGTGAAAACAAAATTTTATGTACAAAGTCGAACCCATAGAATGCGATAAAAAAATTTTAAAAATGCATGTACGAACCCAATTGTTTAGTTATTTAAAATGGCATAAAAGTTGCCGCGCCTACGGAACTGCTTTCTTTCTCGCGTGACGTCATAACTGTTCATTTAGTCGCCGATTTCAATCCACTGTTGTTCAAAAACTACTGCTCCAAAAATTGTGAAAAAAAAATTTTATGTACAAAGTCGAATCCATAGAATGCGATAAAAAAATTTAAAAAATGCATGTCCGAACCCAATTGTTAAAATTGTATTTACATAATTGTCGCTTACTAATTATGAATTATTTTTGTTTATTATAACTTCTGAAAGTTCTCAAAGTTTCTGTCACTATCAAGTTCTTTTAATTTTTAATACTCCTAATTTTTCAAACTAAAAAAAAGTTCCAGCAAACAAAATTGAAAAATATTATCAAGGCTTGAAATTAATCCATGCAACTAATATTTATGATTTCAAATATGATAAATGATTGCATCGAAATAAAAAGAAAAAATATAATAGTCAGTATAATATACAATCATTTTAAAAAATTTTCAGTTATCATAATCATGATTCTGATTTATGTACATGACTACTGAACAAATTATAAAATTGAAAATTTTCTTGTAAATCTTAAAAATTGCAGTTAAATAACTGTTGCATACTGAATAATCATAAAAAATCGTTTCATTCGAAAAACAGAAATAAAAAAAATCAATTACACTAAAAAAACAGTTTATGCAACTTATATTTTGCATTAAAAAGAAAAAAGTAAACAGTAAAGTTCCATTACATAAATTATTTATTGTATAAATAGTTTTATCAAAATACAATTTGAAAGATATGTAATAAGAATTATACTGTCGAAGAAAATTTTTTTTTTCATTTTTATGCTCGATATTATCACTCCGTTAGACTAATTACGAATTTTCCCTTGGAAATAGAAACGTTGATGGGGTGACGATTAATAATTAATGTCGCGTAATCAACGTTCGCTGGATTTTAATGAACTGCGTCATTCGTGGTTTTGAAGCGCGAAGCGTTTCATGACTGTTCGTGTCAGTTTTCTATCAGACGGAAAAGCTTGTTTTTCTATGATAATCTATTATAAATTTTCATGGACGCGAAATAATCGATGGGAAGCAAGTGTTGTTGGCTGGTAATAATAAGCTTCAAAGTAATATTTATTTAAAAAAACCAATAATGAACGATACGATGTGCAAGGCGTAGTTCATTTCCTGTGGTAAATTTTTTCCGACTTTATTTTTAAATTTAGAAAAATAAAGCATTCTTGTTTATTTTCAACATTACCTTCTTCGGAGTTTTGATAACTTGATTTGTATTTTCATGCTTAAATAAATGCATCGTTTACGTTTCATTTTCGGAGAATAATGCGTCATATTTTTGTTATCGCATGTTCAATGACGTCTTCAGATTTTGGAAGAGCAATAAATATGCAATGCATTATTCAAAATTTTGCCATTTCTGGTTTTGAAAATGTTTTTCATCGTATAAACTTGCGAAATAAATGTCATTTCTGAATGAAAAAGTACGAGTGAATATTTGAAAGAAAAAAATGTAATAAAGGCAGAGAAAAATGCGAGTCGATAAACTTGAGGTAAAATTGTTTTGGTAGGAGCATGTCAAATAGCGAGATTATGATTAATGTGTTTTTTTTTAATTTTCTGTTACAGAGTTGCCAGCTGAGGAGGGTAAGTCTAGCAGCGCGAATAATGTATAGTCAGTAAGAATACGCGAACTCAAATGTTTGGAGCCGCTCATAAATTTCATTGGTATAAATCACGTTCCATTTAACTGACCTACCTCTACGTTGTACTTCATTTCTCGTTTTTTCGTCTTCCTTTTTTTATGCGAAGTATGCGAAATGAGAGAGTCAAGTTAAATTCGTACGTGTATTTTTGCCACGCGAATTCCAAAATTTGTCGGGTCTGACGAGATGAAATTCAGGCTGAGAATAATTTTGTGGACGTTTATTTTTTAATAATGAAATTAAATTTAAATAAATTCAATTTATTTGAATAATAATAATATCAAGGCATGTCAAGACACTTTGCAAGACAGTTGTAAGACATTGTTAAGTTTCAGATGATTTAAAAAAATCGTTTCAAAATGCCAGTTTTGGATTACCTGAACGTGTGCAAAAGTGGCCTTTTCCACATGGCGTTGAATAAAATATAATATTGAACAAATTTACAATTTAATTTTTAAAACTTGGTGAGAATTTTGGAAAAACCTTTTTCGGGAATAATTTAATAATAAACAAATTAAATTTGAATTGTTTTCCTGCTTTTCTTGTTGCTCCAATATTAATCTCTGAAATCTGGAAGAAACATGATAGATAAGAAAACGGCGAGACCTTCAGGGGTTTCTTGACTTGAAAAATTGCGGCTTCTCTTGCATGTAATATAGTTTCAAGTTGATGCTTATTTTCAAGTTGCCTCGTGTATACATTTGCGTGGCTCGCGATTCCCGGGCATTACAAACTTGTTGCGACTTCATTACAACGTATGCAAGCGCTTTAACCTGGCCGTAAAACAAGCCGAGTGACAATACAACATCAATAAATTGGAAAAGCATGCGTTCCCATTGGTTTTGCCAGTGAATAAACATTGGACGGTCGTGAAATTCTATTCTTGACCATAATTCTTTTTTCTCTTTCAACCACTTGAATTTATTTAAGAGCTCGAAACGTCAGAAGTCCCGGATTAAACGTTTTTTTAGTGAAGGGTTTTATGAGTTTTATTTTTATTTATCGCGTTCTTCTGTTTTTATAATGAATTGAGGTTAAGAGAGAATAGTATATTTTTTCACTAGTGTGGAAATTGTATATTATTGTGAGTTTTGACAATGTTTTTTTGGACGAAACTCGCGATATCATATTTTGTTTGATTCTGATCTCCAAAATCGGTCCAAATATCAAACTTTGAAGTTAAAATTGAATAATATTGTATTTGTTTATTAGAGTGGAAAAGTTTTTTTTGAAAATGAATTATATAACCTAATCTAATCTGACCAACATAACACAACGCATGTCAAGGCATGTCAAGATACCTTGTAAGACACATAAAATATCAAGGAACGTAAGACACTGCTCAAGACACATGTCAAGACACATGTTATGGCACTATTTAAGACAGTATTCAAGACGGTTGTAAATCACTGTTCAAGACACTTTGTAAGACAGTTGTAAGACGCTGTTAAGATAGTGTTCAATACAGTTGTAAGACACTGTTCTAGATACTTTGCAAGACAGATGTAAGACACTGTTAAGTTTCAGATGAGTTACAGAAATTGTTCCACACTAGTCAAGGACTAAATTTTATTTAACAATGTGTGAAACTGCTAGTTTTGCATGACCTAAACGTGTGTAAAAGTGGCCTTTTCCACACAGCGTTGAATAAAATATAACATTGAAAAAATGTACAATTCAATTTTTACGACTTGGCCAAAATTTCGTTAAATCTATGAAGTAGAATAAAAATAAGTCGATTTTCGCTATCTCAATGGTTTATTTTGTCATCTATTTTGAAAGCCTAACTTTCCTGTAATGAAAAACTAGAAAACCTTGAATTTGATTCGATTTGTGTTGGTTTTCGAACGCGATTTCGGGTACATTGACGATCAATAAATCCGTGATCGAAGACAACGTTTTCATTAGTTTCACGATCTCTCAAAATATTTGGGCAAGGCGCGTTTTGCGTGGAGCTTAAAACGTTCCATGCCGTTTCCGCGTGTGCTATAAATACGCCCGCACTCTCCACTTTGAGCAGCTTCGGCTGTCATTCAAGTGTCTTGGCAACATTTATTTTTATTTTGCAACAATGTCACATGGCCCGTGGACTATGACATAACCGTGAATACAGTGCGTCCCGTTTCACTAATTTCAAATATAGAATTTACTTGATTTTCTCCTGTTTTTTCTCACAATTTCCCTGCATTTCACGAGGAAAACATTTAAATAACAAGAAAATAGTATATTATGCATCAAGGGGCTAAAAGCAGGTGTTGCATATGCTATTTTTTTCCCTACGCGAATGTTTGTCGATTTTTTGTACCCTGGGGCAAAAAAGACCACTTTTATACCCGATAAAAAAATTTTTCCCCACAATATTTAGTATATTATTTCATATAAAAAATTAAATAATTATAAGAACTAAAGTTCAAGGTACCAAAGAATTTGCAAGACAATTTTTTTTAATTTTCACGATTTTACAGTAGAAGTAACGAATCTCATCTCTTCAAAGCAGTAATAGTTTGTTTTGAAAAAATGAAAATTGCTTGCAATAGTGTATCTCGGGATTGGAAAAGTCGGAAAAGTCGAGAGCTTTGGGAGCGCTTTTACACAGCGTTGTCGTACGACTAGCGCGACTCTTGATAAAACTCTGAGATAGCTTGGCAAACTTTTTCTGCGGCGAGTTTCTCGCGACGTGGAAAATAGCTTACGCAATCTCGGGAAATACATGATCGATAGTCATTTGCATTTTTGTTTTCCAACAGGAAAGTCCCTCTGGCAACTGGTACTGGAACAATTCGATGATCTGCTAGTTAAAATTCTTCTATTAGCTGCAATTATTTCTTTTGTAAGTATGATTATCAGCAGGCGTGTAGGCAGAAGAGGGTTTTGGGGGTTCAAAGTCTTCGCGAAATTGGGGTGAAATTCATTATTGTTTCATGTGGAAATAGAAAGAAATAGGAATAATGAAGTTAGAAATCAATGGAAACAGAAACAATAAGAAAATAATGGGTTGGATGCATAATAATGATTTTCGAAAATGGAATGATTTATAAAAATGAGAATGAAAAATAATAGAAATAGGTGAAAGTTATTAAAAATGTACTTACTGAAATCTAGAAGACGTAGAAAAAAATGTTCTGTTAATTTTAAAAATTTGAAAAATTGAAGATTCTTAATTTTACTAGTTCAAAAATAACAGCGACTTTTGGTTCAGAAGAATGATAATTAAAAATATTTAACTTGGATAAAAAAGAAAGAATGAATTTGGGAAATCGTTTTTAACCCAGTGATTAATAAAAAAAGAAAATCGAATTTACGAAAATGTTGAAAAACCTAGAAACTTTGAACTCTGGAGCATAAAATTCTAGAAATTTATTCAGAAATACATTAAAATACCAGAAAGTATTTCGAATCATGAACAAATTGAAGAAATATGAAAAGTATAAGAATGAAAGAACTGTTTTCTGAAAAATCTGAAGAAATACATACGATCTATGGAATTTGGAATTTTAGATCATGAAATTCAAAAAAAAAGTATATACAAATCTATAGAAACACTAAAAATTTATTAAAAAACAATAAAACGCTACTCAATCTTATAAACACTTTGAAAGTACAAAATTAATCCAAATTAACGTAAACCTAATATTCCTAGACATTTTTAAAAATACTGGAAATTTAATGAAATCAGAATTCCAGGAATGGCAATCTACAATTACTTGAAAATTGTTTTAAATTTCAATACTTTAGCATTAAATTCAAGAAATTTGTACAGTCAATAATATTATTCCAATACATTTGTAAAAATACCAAAAAATACGACGAAATGGTATGAATAGTATAAAATCCGGAAATTTCTAAAATACTTGATAAATATATTTCTTGTGGGATTTCATGATTTTTAATCTTTGTCGATCTTGTTTCGGTAATAAGGTTTTTTATTTCACCGAATTTCAGTTTCAAATTTACATGAATTTTGCATCACAATCTACTTATAGATCTTATTTTCCTAGACATTTTTAAAAATACTGGAAATCTATTGGTATTAGATTTCTAAATCATCGAATACGAGAAATCTATATAGCAATCTAAAAATAAATTAAAAATCTATGAAAATACCAAAAACTCAAGATTGTTGTATATTTCAATACTTCAGCATCGAATTCTATAAATCTGTAGAGTGAATCATATAATTCAAAAAAATGTAATAAAATACAAAAAAATACGTCAAAATTATATGAATAGCATGAAGTATGAAAATTTTAGAAATTCTTAAAATACTTATAAAAAACACTTCTTTTGGGATTTCATGATTTTTAAAACTTTGACAATCTTGTTTCGGTTATAAGATTTTTTATTTCTACGAATTTTAAAGTTTCAAATATACATGAATTTTGCATCAAAATCTACCTAGATCTAATTTTTCTAGACATTTTTAAAAATACTGAAAATTCATTGAAATAAGATTTCTGAAGCATCGAATTCTAAAAATCTATATAGCAATCTAAAAATGAATTCAAAATGTATGAAAATACTAAAAACTCAAAATTGTTGAATATTTCAATACTTCATCATCGAATTCTATAAATCTGTAGAGTGAATCATATAATTCAAAAAAATATTATAAAATACTAAAAAATACGACAAAATTGTATAAATAGCATAAAATACAGAAATTTCATAAATTCATAAAATACTTCGAAATAATATTTTTTTGGGATTTCATGATTTTTGAATCTGACGATCTTGTTTTGATAATAAGATTTTTTATTTCTACCAATTTCAGAGTCTCAAATTTACATGAATTTTGCATCACAATCTACTTATAGATCTTACTTTCCTAGACATTTTTAAAAATACTGGAAATCTATTGGTAATTAGATTTCTAAATCATCGAATACGAGAAATCTATATAGCAATCTAAAAATAAATTAAAAATCTATGAAAATACTGAAAACTCAAAATCGTTTTAAATTTCAATACTTCAGAATCGAATTCTATAAATCTTTAGAGTGAATCGTATAATTCAACAAAAACTAAAAAAATATTAATAAAGACGACAAAATTGTATAAATAGCATAACATACGGAAGTTTATAAAATACTTGAATAATATACTTCTTTTGGGATTTCATGATTTTCAATCTTTGACGATCTGGTTTCAGTTGTAAGATTTTTCAGTTTAAAAATTTGAAAATTGGATTATTCATTCAATTTATTATTCATTCAATTATTTAACTTATTATTTATTAAATTATTTAATTTAATTCAATTAAAAGTTTAAAAGTTTCATATAAATTTTATAGTCCAGAGCCTGACATTTTTCATATACATATTTTATGTAATGGAACTCAATTTTTATGATTTTTAAATTTTTGTGGTTATAATTTTGCCTTTTTCTGATACTTGTAGTATGTATTTCTCAAATTTCTCTTTACTAATACAACTAGAAGAGTTTTCTGATACTAAGAATTTCTATACATCTCTCATAAATTCAATGAATGAGTGTTCATTCCTTCAAATAAAAAAAAAACCTCAATTTCGCAAAACCCCTCCAAAGTAATGTTCAAAATCTCCGATAACAACCTCCAATTGTGTCTAACGACAGGTATTAGCGTTATTCGAAGAGCACGAGGATGCGTTCACAGCTTTCGTGGAGCCCTTCGTCATCTTGCTCATTCTCATCGCGAACGCGGTGGTCGGTGTTTGGCAAGAGAGGAATGCCGAGTCTGCAATTGAAGCGCTCAAGGAATACGAGCCTGAGATGGGCAAAGTCATACGTGGCGACAAATCCGGCGTGCAGAGAATCCGCGCCAAGGAAATCGTACCTGGCGACATCGTTGAGGTCTCGGTCGGTGACAAAATCCCCGCTGACATCAGGCTCATCAAGATTTACTCCACCACGATCAGAATTGACCAGTCCATTCTCACTGGAGAATCCGTCTCCGTCATCAAACACACCGACGCCATTCCTGATCCACGTGCTGTCAACCAGGTTTGCTGTCAATTATTTTTAAGTGCAATTCGAGGAGCTGAGCTTTTATTGTTTATTTCTTACAGGACAAGAAAAACATTCTCTTTTCTGGAACAAACGTCGCTGCTGGCAAAGCTCGTGGTGTCGTAATGGGAACCGGCCTCAACACCGCCATTGGCAAAATCCGTACCGAGATGTCCGAAACGGAAGAAATCAAAACACCGCTGCAACAGAAACTTGACGAGTTCGGTGAACAATTGTCCAAGGTGATCTCGGTGATTTGCGTCGCCGTTTGGGCCATTAACATCGGCCACTTCAACGACCCCGCCCACGGTGGTTCCTGGATCAAGGGCGCCATCTACTATTTCAAAATCGCCGTCGCCCTCGCGGTCGCCGCCATTCCCGAAGGTTTGCCCGCTGTAATTACGACTTGTCTGGCCCTGGGAACGCGTCGTATGGCCAAGAAAAATGCGATCGTCAGATCTCTGCCCTCTGTGGAAACTTTGGGCTGCACGTCTGTTATTTGCTCTGATAAGACTGGAACTTTGACAACGAATCAAATGTCTGTCAGCAGGTGAGTTCGTTAGGGATTTTTATTCAGATGATTGTTGGGGAAGAACTTGGAATTTATCTCACAAAAAGTGAAACTTTTGATGTTCTGTCATAGTAGGATCCATAATCAAACTGCACAAGAAGTTTCACAAAGTAAAACTTCCGACAGACTATAGTTCGATTCATAATCAACACACATAAGAAGTCTGACAAACTGATACTTCTAATGTCTTGCCATAGTATTATCCATAATCAACATACATTAGAAGTCCCACAAAGTGAAACTTCTAATGACTTGCGATAGTAATATCCACAGTCATCATACACAAGAAGTCTCACAAAGTAAAACTTATATTGTACATGATAATAGGATCTATAATCAACATACACAAGAAAAAAGTAAAACTTCTAATGTCCTGCCATAGTATTATCCATAATCAACATATATAAGAAGTCTCACAAAGTGAAACTTATATTGTACTGCAATAGTAGGATCCATATTCAACATACACGAGAATAAAGTGAAACTTCTAATGTCCTGCCATAGTATTATCCATATTAAACATACACGAGAAGTTTCACAAAGTAAAACTTCTGTCCTATTATAGTTCGATCCACAATCAACGTACATAAGAAGTCTGACAAAGTGAAACTTCTAATGTCCTGCTATAGTATGATCCACAATCAATATATATAAGAAGTTTAATTCTTGAATTCAATGTCAGTAAATAAATAAATATTATCTCTCGGAGCCAAGGTCTACAAATTTTTATTGAATAATTACTTCTTGTTTAATAATTTGATAAGTACTTTTTTTTATTTTACGAATACTTTCTAAAGGCAATGAATTTACAATATAATCCTGAAGAGGGCCAAATTGTGGCTGGAATATTGATTGAATAAAAATTTTTAAACCTTGGTTTCGAGGGATCAATATTAAATTTATGTATTTGTTGTCCTATATACAAAAAGTTACACAAAGTGAAACTTCTGATGTCCTGCCATAGTATTATCCACAATCAACATACACAAGAAGTCCCATAAAGTGAAACTTATATTGTACTGCCATAATAGGATCTATAATCAACATAAACAAGATAAAAGTCAAACTTTTAATGTACTACCGTTGAGGATCCACCATCAACATACAAAAGAAGTTTCACAAAGTTAAATTTCTGTTCTACCATAGTACGATCTACAATCAACATACATGAGAAGTCTGACAAAGTTAAACTTCTAATGTTGTGCCATAGTAAGATCCACAATCAACATACATTAGAAGTCTTACAAAGTAAAACTTCTAATGTACTATCATATTGGGATCCACAATCAACATACACAAGAAAAAAGTCAAACTTCTAATTTTGTACCATAATAGGATTTACCATTAACATACGTGAGAACATAAAGATTGTTTCTTAAATTATTCAGTTGAGTATATGTGACGCGCTTCGAAGAAAGAGACCTAAAAGGCATTTTATGTTAGAGTCATTTTCTTACTGAAAATAAGCAGATAATAGCTCTTATGTCAGATGCCTCTTAGGTCCTTTTCTTCGTGGCGCGTCACATATATATTCATGGAAAAACTGTCCTTGTCCCCCCCCCCCATCGATTAGAATTGAAAAAATGTGCTACAGTGATGCTCATTAGAAATTTGAGTATAAAATATGCTCCTTAAACTGAAATTCAATTTTTGAAATATAACTTAAATTTGACCAAATTTACGTGTATTGAATGATTTATATCTATGTACACATTTAATTGCAAATTTTTTTTCAATGTTTAAAATAAACAATAATACGAAATCAATTGCAATAATGACAAATACGAGCTCTCCGAAAAAATTCAACAAATTGAAATTCACTTGGACATATTTTTCAATCAAGTTCAATATTGAAAAGTTTTGCTTTTCCTCGTTGCAGAATGTTCGTTTTCGAGAGCATCGAGGGCAACGAAAGCCGTTTCAACGAATTCGAAATCACCGGCTCTACCTACGAACCAATTGGCGACGTTTACCTGAAAGGCTCGAAAATCCGAGGACAAGAATACGAAACCCTCCACGAACTCTCCACGATCTGCATCATGTGCAACGACTCCGCGATCGATTTCAATGAATTTAAGCAAGCCTTCGAGAAAGTCGGAGAGGCCACGGAAACCGCCCTCATCGTCCTGGCTGAGAAGATCAATCCCTTCGGCGTGACGAAATCCGGTGACCGTCGTGGCGCCGCGATCGTCGTTCGCCAAGACATTGAAACGAAATGGAAGAAAGAATTCACTCTTGAATTTTCTCGCGACCGAAAATCCATGTCATCGTACTGCACGCCTTTGAAATCTTCGAAACTTGGAACGGGACCTAAACTTTTCGTCAAAGGCGCGCCTGAAGGTAAAGAAAGAATTGTGGGGGAAGTTTGTGGACAAATAAAGGGGAAAAACTGGTTTTTCGGTGTTGACAGGAGTTTTGATTGAGAATTTTGTAGCTTGTTGTGGTTTTTTAATAAAATTAGTATTTTTAAAAAATTACGAAAAGAATGAAGGAAAATCTCCACAAATTAGACGAATTGTAATAAAATTGAATAAATTCAAATAGTTAGTGTAATATTTGAAATTTTATAACAATTAGTAGCCTAAAAAATCGTCAGAAGTTTTAGATACTTCAAAAATTTGTAAAGTTTGCATTTTATTGAAAAATTAAAAAAAAAAAATTGAAAATAAAATTAAAATTTAAAAATTGCAAAAAAAATTAAATTGAACTTAAAAAATTAAATTAAAAAATTTATTTTAAACTAAAAATAGAATTTAAATTTAAAATTGATAGAAAATTATAAGAAAAAGAAATAAAATTTAAAAGTTTGCAGAAAAATAAAGGGAAAAACCGATTTTTCAGTGTTGACAGGAGTTTTAATTAAATATTTTGTAGCCTGTCGTAGTTTTTAAATAAAATTCGAATTTTTGAATTGCAAAAAAACGAATCATTTTTAAAAAATTACGAAAAGAACTAAGAAAAATCTCCAAAAATTATACGAATTGTAATAAAATTGAATAAGTTAAAATAGTTTGTGTAATGTTTGAAATTTAAAAACAATTAGTAGCATTAAAATCGTAAAAATTTTCAGATACTTCTAAAGTTTGTAGAATTTTAGAAAATGTTTATAAATTTTCTAGATTTTGTCAAATATCATGATACATAAAATATGCATAATATTTTTTTCATTTTATAGTGAAAATGATAACAACTTGTGAGTTCAAAAATATTATGAAAATCCTTTTAGGTTTGTAAAATTTTCCAAAGGTTACTAAAATTTTCAATAGTTTTAAGTAACTAAAAAAATTTGTAGAATTTCAGAAAATGTTCATAAATTTTCTGGATTGTGTTAAATATTTTGATACATAAAATATGCAAGGTATTTTACCATTTTATGATGAAAATGATAACAACTTGTGAAGTTCAAAAATATTATGAAAATTTTTCAAAACATTTGTGGTTACTAAAATTGTCAATAGTTTTGAATAACTCAAGAAATTTGTAGAACTTCAGAAACTGTACATAAATATTTTTATTTCGTGTTAGTCATTTTTTCTCTTCAGAATATGAATATTTTTAATTGCATAATGAAAATGCTAGAAATTCGTAAACATTAAAAATGTTGCAGAAACCTTAAAAAGGTCAAAATTTTTTTATAAAATTTGGAAAGTTTGAAATAGTTTGTATAATGTTTGATATTTTATAAACGTTGGTGATTATCGAAATTTTCAAAAGTTTTATATATTTCGACAAAATTTTTAGACGTTCAGAAACTGTTTATACGTATTTAAAAAATGTGTTTTTAAATATTTTTCACAATGAAAATAATCAAAGCTCCTGAAATTTAGAAATAGTGAAAAAATCTTAATAAATTCGATAAATTTTATTTGGAAAACTCTAAATGGTATGTATCATTTTTAAAATTCTCGAAAATTGAAAAACAATAAAAGTGTAAAATATCGTCAACTACCTTGAAAATTGACAAATTTTTAAAAAATGTTCATGAATTATGTAGATTTTGGAAAACTCGTAAAATTACAAAAACTGCGTTATACCTTTGAAATTTTTTGACATGGACAAAATGATGAATTCTATGAATTTTGTTATGTTTATACGATTTGTTAAACTCACACTTCGTAATGCATTTTCAAGTGATAAAAGCTGCTTGCCATTTCGACATTTTCTGCTATTTATGATTCTAAAGAACTTTAATTATGAACAATTTCTAATACAAAGTCAGTTAGAACATGTTTTCTTGAAAAATATTATAGTTTGTAACACAAAAATGATTTTATATATACGAAACCGTAAAAGAATGTAGAAATTCTTTAATTTAATAATAATACAAAGGATATGTATGTTCTTTATTCAAGTTCTTCTTGAACTAAAAACTGTTCTAAAAAAATAACTAACTGAAATTTTCATTTTGATTAGTTTATTTGCAATTCTTTTTGCAATTAACTTTTATTTCAATCAAGTTCTTAAAAAATGAAGTAATCGAATAATCTAGTTCTTTGACTGAGAACTATAAGAGTAAACTTGAAAAATGAGGTTATTAAAATTCTTGTTGTAATTTCCTTTTTTTTTTATGTTCTTTAAAAATTGAATAGCTAAAAAATTAAGTTTTCGAACTGAAAACTGCTCTAAAAAATTAACTCATTGAAATTCTCATTTCAATAACTTTATTTACAATTCTTATCATAATTAACTGTAATTTTAATTACGTTTTTAAAAAATGAAGTAATCAAAAAATCTGGTTCTTGAACTGAGAACTGCTCTGGTATACTTGAAAAAATGACGTAATGAAAATTCTTATTTTAATTACATTTTTTTTGAATTATGTTCTTTGAAAATTAAGTATTTTAAAAATTAAGTTCTTGATCTGAAAAATGCTCTCGTATACCTAAAGAATTAAAGTATCAATTATTTTTATATTTGTTATTTAATATAATTTTTTTATTGTTCATTGTTGTATGTTATTATTTATTATTATCATTATATTATTTATTGTTTCTTAATACAGCGCAAACATGAAATTTTGAATTTTATCTTAGGTGTCCTCGAAAGGTGTACCAGCGCTCGTATCGGCTCCCAGAAATTCCCTCTGACGCCTGCTCTGAAGAACCGCATTCTGGACCTTACAAGGCAATACGGCACGGGTAGAGATACACTGCGTTGCCTCGCTCTGGCCACCGCCGACCATCCAATCAGCCCCGACGACATGGACCTCGGCGATTCCAACAAGTTTTACACCTACGAAAGGGACCTCACCTTCGTCGGCGTCGTCGGTATGTTGGATCCACCACGTAAGGAAGTCTTCGACTCCATCGCCCGTTGCCGAGATGCCGGTATCCGCGTCATCGTCATCACTGGCGACAACAAAGCCACCGCTGAAGCCATTTGCAGACGAATTGGCGTCTTCGGCGAAGATGAAGACACCACAGGAAAATCATACTCCGGACGAGAATTCGATGATTTGCCACTTTCCGAACAAAAGGCTGCGTGCGCCAGGGCGAGGCTCTTCTCCAGAGTGGAACCTGCTCATAAATCGAAGATTGTTGAGTTCTTGCAGAGCATGAACGAGATCTCGGCTATGGTATGTTTTTTTAGTTTTTTGTGGTTTACGGAGATATACAAACAATTACGAACATATACAAACAATTACGAACATGTACAAACAATTTCGAACATATACAAACAATTATGAACATATACAAACACTTCCGAACATTCCCGAACTCTTCTGAACATACTCGAATATTTCCGAACATACCTGAAAAAAACCGAACACTTTCAATTATATAATTTCAAACAGTATTTGATAATATTTAAATGATGATTTCAAGTTAATCGAAGTTGAGTGAATTTGATTGTCGGAATTAATTTTTGAGATGTTTTTCTTTGAAACATTGTCATTCCGTTGAAAAAATGCTGAAAATTGTTTGAGTTGGAGGATGATTTTGTGAACCTGTAGACTGGTGATGGTGTGAACGACGCCCCTGCCTTGAAAAAAGCTGAAATTGGTATCGCTATGGGTTCCGGAACTGCCGTTGCCAAGTCAGCTGCCGAAATGGTGTTGGCTGATGACAACTTCTCATCCATCGTCGCCGCTGTTGAAGAGGGTCGCGCTATTTACAACAACATGAAACAGTTTATTCGATACCTCATTTCTTCCAACATCGGTGAAGTTGTCAGGTGATTTTGATATGATGATGATAAAATATGATAAAACATGGTTTTGATTTTTATGAAAAATGATGAAATTTTTGTGGGAATTGGAAATTTTTCAGGAGGATTCAGTTTCTCAAAAAGTCGACACGGGATTTTTGAAAAAAAAACTTGTTCATTAAGTGACCTTATAAGAAACTCATAAAAAAAAATTTTCTTGTAAAAACTAGTGGGACTTTTATGAGAAATTTCAAATTTTTAGAAGAAAATATTTGAAAAAACCTACAAACAAATTGTAGAACCTTTTAGAAATTTTGTAATATTTTTAAACTCTACGAGTTTTTACTATTTTCATTATGAAATAAAAAATATACATATTTTGAAGAAATAAGATGAGCAACATAAAATAAAAATATTTATGAACAGTTTCTAAAAATATTTCTTATAAACTGTGAAATTTTATAAGAAGTTTAACAATACCTAATATAAAAAATCATAAATTTTTAACAGAAATTTATGTATCTCTTAAAAATCATTAATAACTTTTATATTTTACATTTTTTTTTCACATTAAAATTTTTTTCATTAATTTTTATAAGAAATTTAACAATCTTAAAAAAAATTGATTTTTATTTGAAATTCTTGTGCACCACGTCTAACGTTAAATCCACGGAAAATATTTGAGTTCGTAAATCTCCATGAACTGCAATTTTCATAAGAAATTCAACAATCCAAAAAAAATTACAAATTTCTTTTAGAGACAGAATTTTCATGTGGTATCACTTTATATGTGAAATTTATTTTAATTTTATATTTTTATTATAAATTTAACAATCCTTTAAAAAATCGTTTATAATTTTTATATTATAACTTTTTTTTTTACATTTAGATTTTCATTATCAATTTTTATAAGAAATATAATTTTTCTATGGAATCACTTTTTATAAGAAATTGATTTTCATTTAAAATTATTAATTTTTGAAAGAAATTGAACAATCTTTCAAAAATCATAATTAATTTTTGTATCTTACATTGTTTTTCACATTTAAATTTTCATCAATTATTACTATACAAAATGGTAAAATATTTAAAAAAATCATAAATTTGTATGAGAAATTTTCATCTTACATTTTTGATATACATGAGAAATTGAACAATCTTTAAAAAATCATTCTGATTTTTATAATTAACAGTTTCTTAAATTTACGTTCTTGTTATTAATTTTTGTAACAAATTTAACTGAATTATAAAAAAGCATATATTTTCATATTATAGAATCACTTGTTAGAATAAATTGATTTTCATTTTTAATTTTTACTTTTTGAAAGAAATTTAACAACTTTTCAAAAATCATTATTTATTTAAATACGAAATTCGAGAATTCATAAGAAATCAAAATTTTTTTCAAAAAATATAATTTTTATATGGAATCACTATTTAAAAGAAATCGATTTTGATTTCTAATTGTTGATTTTTATAAAAAATCGAACAATCTTCTAAAAAATCATTATTAATTTACATATTTTGCATTTTTTTCATATTTACGTTTTATTATTAATTTTTATATAAAATTCAAGAATCTTATGAAAAATCATAAATTTTTATAAAAAGTATAATAAGTATAATTATTGTATTATTTCTATGTATTTAATGTCATCTATATATTTTCAGTATTTTTAAGATTCATAACATAATTGAAACAAATCTTAACTATAAACAAATTTATTATTACTGTTGTTAAGTACTCAGAAAAAAATGGAAGTTTGAAATATCTATGAATTGAATTTTATTAAATTGTATTAAATGAATTGTAAATTCTGAGTTGTAGCAAACTTTATTACATTTTTTCAATAATTATATTATTTATATGTATTTAATTTGATCTATGTATTTTCAGTATTTTCTTGACTGCCGCCCTTGGTCTTCCCGAGGCTTTGATCCCTGTTCAATTGTTGTGGGTCAACCTCGTCACTGACGGTCTTCCCGCGACCGCTCTTGGATTCAACCCTCCCGATCTCGACATCATGGAAAAAGTATAGACTTTTTTTTGTCATTTTTCGAGATTTCAGATTTAGAATGATTTTAATTTTATTAAATGGAATTACTTGTGGTTTTGTAGCCCCCACGAAAAGCGGACGAAGGTTTGATTTCCGGCTGGCTTTTCTTCCGATACATGGCGATCGGTGTTTACGTTGGCGCTGCGACTGTTGGATCGGCCGCTTGGTGGTTCCTTTACAGTCCTCATGGACCTCAAATGAGTTATTGGCAACTTGTGAGTTTTAATTAGATTAAATTAAATTTAGTTTTAGAATAGGATAGGATATAATGAAGAAAAAAGGGAAAAAATGTGAAAGTAACGAAAATGATGAATATTTTTATTAGATTTTTAATTTTGTAAGAGATTCGAAGTGTATTTATCCATTTTTTTTTATTTTTATTTTTTTATCCATTTTTTCAGACCCACCATTTGTCCTGTCTTGGAGGTGGACCTGAATTCAAGGGACTCGACTGCAAAGTGTTCTCGGACCCCCACCCAATGACCATGGCCCTTTCTGTACTTGTCACTATTGAAATGCTCAACGCCATGAACAGGTATTTTTAAGTGTTTTTTTTTAAATTCTAGATTCAATAATTGTTTATGTTCACAAAGTTTATAACGTTGAAAAATCACACGAGATTTTTTTTCTCGAGATTTACCATTAATGACTTAAAACCTCAAAATAGCGAATTCAGCGAATACTCTAAAAATTGTCGACAAAAAAAATTCATTAAATCATCGACGATGAAGTTCGTCGTTTAAAAAAATGGTCGAACTTTGAAGATTATTGTAATACAAACTTTTCGTATAAAATTTTATTTCCTATAAAAATGTTTATAGAAAATTTTTTTCATAGAAATTCCAATTCATAAAAAATGTACGAGGCTTTAATATGAATCTTATGAAAAATTTTAAATTTGTTATAAAAGTGTCACTGGTTTTTATACAGTTTTTTTTTATTAGAATTTTTCAAGGTCGACCTTATAAAAAGTAGAATTCTTATAAGAAAACTAATTGTTATAAGAATTTTGTCATTTCTTCTAAGAATAAAAACTACTAGTGTATAAACATGTTTAGAAAATTCTTTTTTTTTCAAAGTTTTACATTATTTTTGGTAAATCTCAGAAAAAGTTTTCTTGTGATTTTTTAACGTTGTAAACTTTATGAATATTCAAATTTTAGAAAATAATTTAAATTCCAACGAATTTTTTTAATTTTCATTTTAGAGATTTTGTAAAAATATTAAGAATTATCATCGAATTTTCATAAATTTCATTTTTAAGATTTTGTAATAATATTAAAATTTTTGTTATTAATTACCATTAACTTTTGGACAATAATATAAAATTCAACAAATTTTTATAATTACAATGTTAGAGACTTTTTAAAAATAATCATATTTTTCTCATTGATTTTCATCAACTTTTGGGAAATAATATTAATTTCAACGAATTTTGATAATTTGGATTTTAGAGATTTTGTAAAAATATTGATATTTTTCGCATTGATTTCCATCAACTTTTGGAAAATAATAGAAATTCCAATAAAATTTTATAATTTTTATTTTAGACATTCTGTAGAAATATTGATATTTTTCTCATTGACTTCCATTAACTTTTAGAAAATAATATAAATTCCAACAAATTTTCATACATTCCATTTTAGAGATTTTGTAAAAATATTGATATTTTTCTCATTGATTTCCATCAACTTTATGTTAACAGAGTTTACAACGTTAAGAAATCACACGAGAATTTTTTTTCCTGAGATTTACCATCAATTATTTAAAACCTCAAAATAGTGAAAGCAACGAAGCCCTTAAAAATCATCGACAAAAAAAATTCATAAAATCATCGACGATGAAATTCGTCGTTTTAAAAAAAAGTCGAACTTTTGAGATTCTTGTAATACAAACTTTTCTTATCAAATTTTATTTCATGTAGACATGTTTACACGAAATTTTTTTTATACAAATTCCAGTTCATAAAAAAAGTACGAGGCTTAAATATTTTCTTATAAAAAATTTGAAATTTCTTATGAAATAATCACTGGTTTTTATAGAAAAATTTTTTCTTATTTTAATTTTTTGAGGTTGACCTTATAAGAAATAGAATTTTTATTAGAAATTTCTACTTGTTAGAAGAATTTTGCCATTTCTTATAAGAATAAAAATCACTAGTGTATAAACATGTTTAAAAAATTCCTTGTGAGGGGCCTCGTCGAATTTGTTTTTTCAAAGTTTTACATTATTTTTAGTAAATCTCAGAAAAAAATGTTCCTGTGATTTTTCAACGTGGTAAACTTTATGAACATTTATTACTTTATAGTTAAATTGGTAAAATTATAACTCCATCCTTGATAGGTATATTTTTTATTTAATTTAGTTGAATATAAATTTCAGTATAATTGAATCTTATTCCAAATTTTCGAAAATAGATATATCTTATTCTAAATTCAGATTCCTAGAAAACAGAAATTGAATCAACTTTTTTTTCAGCTTGTCGGAAAACCAGTCCCT
Source organism: Platygaster orseoliae (assembly GCA_030522825.1). Taxonomy (NCBI): domain Eukaryota; kingdom Metazoa; phylum Arthropoda; class Insecta; order Hymenoptera; family Platygastridae; genus Platygaster; species Platygaster orseoliae. The sequence goes on from JAPYZL010021242.1 coordinate 22,009, forward strand.
CGTAGCAATGCCGCCATGGTCGAACATGTGGCTCATCGCCTCAATGGCTCTTTCCTTCACGCTCCATTTCGTCATTCTCTACGTCGAAGTTCTCTCGGTAAGGAAATTTATTCTATAAATTTTAAGCCCTTTTAATCTCAAATCGTGGAGATTGAGAATTTTGTTTCAACTCTATTTTATTATGTCGCAAAGTGCTGTAACTACATCTATGGAACATTATAATAGCGCAACTTAAAGTTATTGATTTTTTAAATAGAAAGGAAAAAAATCATTTAATGAATAATTTATTTTAGAATATTTATCAGAAATAGAAAGATGAAACTCGACTTATTTTTAAGAAGTATCAAGAAGATGAGCTAAGCTGGTTCTAGCCCTGTGAGAACTATGGTTCCATTTTGTGAAACTTCTTATGTATGTCAATGGTGAAGTTACTGGGCCCGGGTTTTTGTATAAATTTTTTTTTGATTTCGACTTGCAGGCTGTATTCCAAGTGACCCCGTTGACAGCAGAGGAATGGATGACGGTGATGAAGTTCTCGCTGCCGGTGGTACTTTTGGACGAAACGCTCAAGTTCGTCGCCAGAAAGATAGCTGACGGTGAGAATCCTATTTACACCGTGCACTGGATCGTTCTGATGTGGGCCGTGTTTTTTGGATTTTTACACATTTGCCCCATCTAGATTTCTAAACCAACCACCAAACACACACACAACCCAATAGCTATATTATATATATATTTTTAACTCGCGAGGATAATGCAAAGTGAAATGATGCTTATTTAACGAACATACCTCCCAAGACGGAGGTACAGCGTTTGTACTCGCAGTTGCATTTAACTAAAGCTCGTGTGGTCCCAACAAAGCTCGCTACTTTGGAGTACATAACGAAAGAGTGCGTGTGCCCGAGTGATATTTCAACAGACTTGACGGATCGGTCTTTAGCCCCTTCAACATACGAACACTTCGTTGAATTATTTTATACCAGTGCCTTCTAACCGAGAACATTTTTGCTCCCACTGTGTACAAACAAAGGAAGAAACATCCACAAACGTCGTTGCACTCGACATTTCACCCATCGCATGTTCCATTTCGTGTTCATTCCCTGTTTGTTGGTTTTTTTCCTTATTTTTTACCTTAGTCTTGCTCAGTTTCAAGAAAGCGATGTAGTACTTTTATTTCCCTTCATGTCGTTCCTTGCAGATGTGTCTGATGATCGTGTGTTTTATATACATCCATACATATTCACATGTACACGGTGAAAATCCGTTGTGTCATGTGCGAATATGCACGCGCGTATGTATGGTTTGTATATGTGCGTAGTTGTATATAAGATAGCATGTAAATAACAGAGAACGAAAGTAAGATTCACGAATCAACAGTTATATATGAAAGAAGAAGATTCTTTTTTTCTAGTTCTGTATGGCCTGTATTTATCGTCGACGAATCATGTAACTCGCAGGCATATCGCGGGTGGGTTATTTTGTTCGAGAATAATACAATTAGATGAAATGTTGAGATAGAATTATTATTGATGAGAGTTACTTATTTATGATCCTGATTGTGGTGAACATATTCATGGTTTTCGAGATATGGGTATATGAGTACCGGTCAATTTTCCGAATAGTTTTTCCACAGTTCGGTTTTCTGGGAGTATTTGTTTGATGTGTTTTCTGAAAAAAAATCCACATATCATATTAAAGTATGAATTAACATAACCTCAAAATTTGAGAGAAAAGAAATAAGTTAAAACGTCGATAATAAAATGTTTTTTTTACAATTTTTTAAATTAGTTTAGGAACGAATTGAAATAATATGAATTAGATATGGATTTCATGGTGATTTTTTCGTGATAATTATTTCACAGAAAATTTATTGTTTTCGCTCTTATTCACGAATAACGAAAAAATAGTGTGTGGAAAAATGAGGTTCAGAAAATGGTAACACATTTGGATCAAATGTTGAGATAGAATTATTAGTGATGAGAGGTACTTGTTTATAATCCTGATTCTGGTGAACATATTCATGGCTTTCGAGATACGGATATATGATTCCTGGTTAATTTTACGAATAATCATTTTTCCACAGCTCAATTTCCCGAAAGTATTGACGTATTCTCCGAAAACCATTTTTCTGAATAAAATCCATATATCAAATTAAAGCATGATTTAACTTAACCTCAAAATTTGAAACAAACAACAAAAAGTCGAAACGTCGTTGACAAATATTGATTTACAATAAATATCATCAAATGATAAAATGTTGAGGCTTTTTTTTCCTATTCTTTAAATTAGTTTAGTAACGAATTAAAATGGTATAAATCTGATACAAATTTCGTGATGATAATTACACAGAAAATTTATTGTTTTTGCTCTTGATCGTATAGTTGGAAACAAAAAAATAAGTTGGAAAAATGAGTTTCAGAAAATGGTAATACAATTAGATGAAATGTTGAGATAAAATTATTAATGATGAAAGTGACTTATTTATGATCCTGATTGTGATGAACATATTCATGGCTTTCGAGATATGGATACACGATTCCCAGTCAATTTATCGAATAATCATTTTTCCACAGTCGAAATTTTTGAAAGTATTCATTTGACGTATTCTCCAAAAACCATTTTTGCAAAAAAAATCCACATATCACATTTAAGTATGATTCAACCTAACCTAAAAATTGGAAAAAAAATAAGTTGAAACGTCGACGATGAACATTGATTTACAATAAATTACATTAAACGATAAAATGTTTAAGCTTTTTTTCTACTTTTTTAAATTCTTTAAGTAACGAATTAAAATAGTACAAATCAGAAACAAAGTTCATGACAATTTTTCATAATGATTATTTCATAAAAAATTTTATGTTTTGGCTCTTATTCAGATTATTAGAATCTAATCTAACCTAAAAATTTGAAACCAAAGCAATAAGTCGAAACTTGGACGATAAACATTGATTTACAATAAATTACATAACATTAAATGACATTAAATGATAAAATGTTAAATCTTTTTTGCTATTTTTAAAATTAGTGTAGTAACAATTGAAAATAATATAAATCATATACCAAGTTCATGAAGATTTTTTCATGATTATTAATTCATAAAAAATTTATTGTTTTCGCTCTTATTACGATAATTGAAATCTAACATAACCTAAAAATTTGAAACCAAAGAAATAAGTCGAAACTTCGACGATAAACATTGACTTACAATAAATTACAGTTAATTACAATGCATTAAATGATATAATGTTGAAGCCTTTTTTTCTATTTTTTAAATTTTTTTAGTAACGAATGATTATTTCACCGAAAATTTATTGTTTTCACTCTAATTCGGATAATTGGAAACGAAAAAATAGTGTGTGGAGAAATGAGTTCCAGAAAATAGTATTCGGAAAAATGACCGGCAACGTGGATATATATATATATATATATATATAAATAACATTGTTGGAAACTTAGCGTTGTTCAAGTCAGATAATCTCGGTATGGGAATTTTTCTTGGATATTTTACGGTGTTGTAAATACTTGGACGGGTTTTATTTCCGCGCTGTATTATAGAGCTTTGGGCGAGATTCAGTTTTGATGGGTTGGGGTTCGTTTTTGGCCATTGTTCTTTGCAATCAATCGCTGTCTATTTGTCAGTCACGTTCATGAGCCAGGGATACAAAATATAAAAAAATTGTTTGGAAATGAATTTTGTACCTCTGGCTTTCACGCACTTGTAATGAAATCCCAAGCTTTACAGTATGGGAGGACGAATATATACACATCCTTTGTCAAAAATTTCAATTACAGTAATTGCATTGACGATTTTGGCCCTTAACTGCTTTTTGCACAAATAAATTCACAGAATCAACGACGCCGAAGAGGCACTACAAGCGGGAATAGCGAGAGAGCATGGATTTTGGATTTAACACGGACACGCCCAAATGCACGCATGTCTTCCTCCCTAGAGCTTGTGCATGCTGAGCAATTATATAGAAGCACGTTTTTACCACCTTTCGTGTCCTTGAACGTTTCCCTAGAATATCGCGCCCTTGTACATACACCAACAACGGAAACTAACCTTTCCCCTCTTGTTGAACTCATTTTCGAAATCGGAAAACCTGGGTACTTTGATTTTCTGGCAACTATGATTGGTTGGTAAGAATTTTAATAGTTTGAAGTATAAAATCTGGAGTAACTGAAATCAGGAATTCGTTTTTTAGATTCGAGGATTAATTTTGGGATTTTGTGAATTTGATTTTGAAATTTGAACTCTTTTTGCATAATATTTCGAAAATGGGGATCACGTTCCTCGGCGATGAAAACGTGTAAATCGTTATGAGGAACGTAAATATAACCGTAGTTTTTTGCCGTGTGTACCTTTTACGTGTGATCTATGTACTGACGAAAATAACGTTCCCCTCCAATTTTCGAGTACTATTTTTTAGCGTTTTGGGTTGAGAATTTCCTTGTGGAGGACATATATATTGGTTTTCTTATATTTTTTAAATCTTGGGTTTTTAAAAATCGAATCTTTTACAATGCAAAATTTTGTTTGGGTTTGGAATGTTAATTTACATAGAAAAAGTGTTGAAGAATTTTTTTTTAGTTCTGGAGTCTTTTTTTCGGATTTGAGCTTGAGTTTTGCAAATTTTCATTTTTTAAGTTTCAAATACAAAATTCTGATTGAATGATAATTTTTCAAAATTGTAATGGTCGTTTTGATGTTAGTGAGGCATGATTCAAATCTTTGTAAAAAAGGTTGATTTTCAGATTATTTAACTTCGAAGTTCGTAAATTTTTACCTTTTTTGGAATTTCCAAAAATCGAATCTTTCGTAATGTAAATTTATGAACTGTTGAATTCTGATGTTTGGGTTTAGAGTACCAATTTTCATAGAAAAAGTGTCGAAGAATTTTTTTTTTTCAATTCTGGAGTCTTGTTTTTTTGGATTTGAGCTTGAGTTTTGCAATTTTTCATTTTTTTCAGGTTTTAAATCCAAATTTCTGATTTCTTAATAATTTTACAAAATTGGAATGATCGTTTTGATGATTATGTGAGCTCATTCAAATCTTCGTAAAAAAAAGTTGATTTTCAGTTTGTACATGAATTATAATAAAACTTAGTTTTATTATCTTTCCACGATTGCAATTTTTTGTGATTTTCAGATTCTTTAACTTTTACCTTTTCTGGAACTTTCAAGATCGAATCTTTGACAATGCAGATTTTTGAACTGTTGAATTCTGATGTTTGGGTTTGGAGTATCAATTTTCATGGAATAAGTGTTGAAGAATTTTTTTTTAATTCCGGAGTCTTGTTATTTTGAATTTGAGCTTGAGTTTTGCAAATTTTCATTTTTTTCAGGTTTTAAATACATATTTTCGATTTCTTAATAATATTTCAAAATTGTAATGATCGTTTCGATTTTCATGTGACCCAATTCAAACCTTCGTGAAAAAGGTTGATTTTCAGATTCTACATGAGTTATTATAAAACCTGTTTTTTTTTTTATTTTTCCACGATTTCATTTTCCTGTAATTTTCAAAAAATTGAACTTGAAAGTTCGTAAATTTTCATTTGCAACATATCAAATAACATCTACTCCTGTTCCCCATTTCTGAATTTACAAATAGAAATTCTATAGTTTCTATACACAACCTGTAAATGAATGAAAATATTAAAAAAACATTATTTGAATAGTCTTGTTTTTTCACTGAAAAATGCAATTATCTCGTAATAAAATCAATTTGTTAATTCATACTAAATCCTTTCATTTCACGTCGACGTTTCGACTTATTTTTGGATTCTTATCAAAATATAATCACGAATCAGTAAAAACATTTCTTCATTAAAATATTAAGCAGCAGAGTAACAATAATTTTTTTTTTTTTAATTTTTTCAACGTTCAAAAAAACAAAAATTATAAAGTTCAAAGTTCAAAAATTCTTCGATCCATTCCTTGATCCGCATTCGAAAATTCAATATTACTCTTGTTTTCAAGTTCTCGAGTATATAAATTCTCCAATATCCTCTCTAAATCTTGAATACTAAATATTCACTAATTTAGAACGACAAATCAAACCATATATCATTCACCGATATCCATTTAAAAATTAATGAAATTTCACTAGTTCCTATTCATATTTAAAAAAGTGTTCCGATTTCAATATTACAATTTTTCCTATTTCATTTCCGTGTTCTGTAAAATATGAAATACTCAACCAAAAATGCTGTCTAACATAAAACAAAATGGCGCAGACTCGTTTAACAGCGAAAGACACTAACAAAGATGGCGTCCCGCGGCGCGAAATGGCGGCCCTCGAGTCGCGAAATGGCGGCGTTCGAGGCGTCATTTCGATGCGCCCGAGGCGCGAGAAAAGTTGAATCGGACGCGCCGCATGTGCTTCGCTACGCTTGTAAGCGAAAAAGACTGAATTTTTCAAAAAGCACGATGCGCCGTGTCACAATGACCGAGGATTTAATTACCGATGCGTCTAAACGTCAAAACGCAGTCTGCCATTAGAGGTACGAACCTTATAGAAAATTGCTATTGGAATTTCTCGAGTCACTTAAAGAAATGCCAATGCGAAAGTTAGCGAAATATACGATTATCTAGTTGAATAAATATCATCGCATCAGGTTTTTTTTCTTTCCTCGTTTTTTCTTTGACTTCCTTTTTTGGATCCACTTTACTGGCGCTATCTGTCAATGGTAATTTTGTATAAGGAAAGCCGAACGAATCGGATTTATAGAGAAAATTTTTTTCTATTAAGCGACGAAGTATAGATTAGTGATTTTTCATATTCGTGGCGTTGCGCGTTGCAACCAAGTTTCGAAAACGAGCTTTTCCTCACTTATTGCGATGGATAAACGCGGTTTTTGACGCTGAGTTGCAGCGGATTTTGCCTACTAATAATTGTAGTCGCCGGCGAAATAGTGTTAAAGTGTTGATGGATTAATGCTTAAAGTGTGACAATTCGAAAAGGGCATAATTAAACACAGTTGATGAAGATGAGGCTTTTTTTGATATTTTTTTTACGATTTGCGAAACTGACCTGCATTTTCTTTGGGGTGGCCACTTTTATTATAAAATTACAAGTAGATGAAAATAATTATATTTATTTTACTTTTTAATGGGACATTATTAAGCAAGTGGCAAACTTCGATTTTGGCAAATCGCGTTCGTTAAGCAACAAATTCGCTTTATTGTAAATAGATGAAAATTTTAGATGTGATTTCTACATGGCGCACTCTCATTTTGTCCATCTTGTAAATTTTCCATAAATTTGAATTTGACCTCACAAGTCCTTGTTATACATACACGATTGTTTTGTAAAGAAATGAGTGGCCACCCTTGAAAATTTTTTTATTGCTGTTCTTCAAAGTATTGTGTGTTGGACCGTTCCTGAATCACAAAGACTCAACTTTATTCCCAATCTTGAAACCACTGGCCTTCGAGGTATACGGTAATTTCCAGGCAATGTAAGTATTTTTTTTCCAATCCAATTCTGTATTTTACGAATGCACCAAATTTTTTTATATGTGCATTTCATTTTTGTTGCACAATTCTTTTCGTCCTTCGGATCGAAATACGCTGAAATTTGTGGGAAAAGAAAATGGGATCTTTTTTCAACGATCGTTTGGAGGACAGAAGTTTTTATTTTATTTTTCATTGGTCATTATTGTGTTATTCTGGATCTTGAAAATTTGTGTCGTCTAACTTTGAAATTTTTTTAACTTCAAACTTTAAGATGCAACAAAATCAGAACGTGACTTAAAATTCAAATATTTTTAATTTAGTCCATAGTTCAAATTTACTTATAAACAAACAAGTCTGAGTTTAAAAATAATTTTCTTAAACGATGATAAATCTTCTAAATTTATTGCCTTTTTGAAAGTACTCATTAATTAAAATTATAATTAATTAATTGCAAATATATGTGACGCGATCTGACAAAAGGGAACTAGGCGTGCTAATCGTTTGGGCACATTATCTGTCTAAAGGGCATTAGAAAGTGAGCCTAAACGATTAGGATTAGCACGCCTAGTTCCCTTTTGTCGGATCGCGTCACATATACTAAATTTAAGAGAATATTCAATTTTCAAGTCGTGCCTTGATTTTATTGCATCTTAAAATAAGATACTCAATTTTTCGAAGATTGAAAAGTCAAAATATTTAAACAAAAATTATCCGATGTCTGGAATATTAATTTAAACAATCGCTTCATTATTTAACCGGCTCCAAATGATCATTGCAAAAAAATCCCATAATTTCGTACCATACCAAACATTAATCATATTTTATAATTCTTATGATTTTTAATCTTTTGGAGCCAAATAAATTCAAAATTTATTACTTGTTTTGTCTTCCAGCTTTCGACCTTGAATTTTATTAATTAATAAATTTTTTTTGCTTGGTTTGGTTTATTAAATTTTTTCATTTAAAGTAATTAAGTTTTTTTAAGTTAAAATTAATTTTATTATTAAATGAATAGAATTAACGATGTCAATTGACATATTGTTATTACAAAAAATTTTCTAATAAAAATAAACCAAAGTCATTCACTTTGCATACAAAATCATAAGGCGGATAACTTGAAGACAAAAAACAAAAAATTAGTTTTTCATTTACTTGGCTCCAAAGGATCGAAAACCATGTGAAATATAAACAATAAGAATTGAGAGTCATTCAATAAATATAAATTATATTTATTTTTAATTTAAGGAGAAACTCGTCTATCCGTAAGTGAGATTGGGGTACAAAACATCCAAACCATACAAGTTCCAAATTCCATTGTTCCCAAATTAAAAAATATCCGAAAATTTCATTTCGTGAGCAAAAAATGATTTTTGTGCCATAAACTCAATGAAAAAATTTTCGTTTACAATTCATGATACATACTGAGTTATAATAATATTATATTGGAGTTTCTTACTTTAATTTCTTTCATTTTATTTATTTGCCTTTTATTTTATTCTATTTTGTTGTTCCGATTTCTCTAGTTTTGGGTATTTTATGTAGTTTATGCAATTATTATTAATTACGCAATTAAATTTATCAATTATTTATTAATGGAAAATATTTTATTTTTTTTATTTAATGAATTTCATATAATAATAAATAAATAATGTAAACTTATAATGTTAATTATTATACGATAGAATAAATTATATAAAAAATTCGCAGTAGTTGATTCGCAATGATTTACCAAATATTTTCCAGTTATGTAAACGATGAGGATTTAACTCTTTTGCTGAGTTAAACTAATAGTATACTATTAGTAACTATAAAAACTATTGGAAATAATTAGTGACTTTTAGAAACTAGTAGTAACTATTGAAAATTATGTAATGAAAAAACTATTGGAAACCATTGATAAATAGTTACAAATAGTTTTCAATAGTTTTTTTTAAGGACGGTTTAATTTATTAACTTTTAATTTAAATTATTCCATTTGTATTAATTTATGAATTACACATAATATTAAATCATAAATAAAAATTAATAATGATAAACATTGGTTATTATTGTACAATTAAATAAATAATATATAAAATTCGCAGTAATTGATTTGCAATGATTTACCAATAACTTTTCTAGTTATGTAAACGACGAGTATCAAACTATTTTGCTGAGTCAAACTAATAGTTTACTATTAGTAACTATAAAAACTATTGGAAATTATAAGTGACTATTAGAAATTAGTAGTAACTACTGAAAACAATCAAATGAAAAAACTATTGGAAACTATTGACAAATAGTTACAAATAGTTTTGAATATTTTTTTTCATAAGGACGATTTAATTTATCAATTTTAATTAAAACTATTTCATTTTTATTAATTAATGTATTAGATATAATAATAAATCATAAATAAAATTCGCAGTCATTGATTTGCAATGATTTACCAAAAATTTTTCTAGTTATACAAACGATGAGTATTAAACTATTTTGCTGAGTCAAACTAATAGTATATTATTAGTAACTATAAAAACTATTTGTAACTATTAGAAACTAGTAGTAACTACTAAATACTATAGGATGAAAAAACTATTGGCCACTATTAATAAATAGTTACCAATAGTTTCCAATTGTTTTTTTACATAAGGGGAAATTTAATTTATTAATTAATAATCTAAATTATTCCATTTTTATTATTCAATAAATTTAATATAATATGAATTTATGATTAAAAATTAATAATGTTCATTCTTGTTAATGATTATAAGATTAAATGAATAATATATAAAATTCGCAATAATTAACTTGCAACGATTAACGAAAACAACTATATATTATAGAAACTAGTAGTCACTACTGAAAACTATTGGCCACTGTTGATAAATAGTTACCAATAGTTTCCATAAGAGGGATTTTTTTTTTTTAATTAACAACATTAAATTTAAAATATTTTATTTTTATTATTCAATAAATGAAATATAATTCCATTTCATAATTAATAATTATCAATGTTATTTATTGGTAACTTTTGTACGATTAAATAAATAATATTCAAAATTCACCATAATTTACTTGCAATGATAAACCAAAAACTTTTCTACTTATGGATGTTTTGGTTTGGAAGTTCCGTCCCCGAACGAGGTAAGTACCCGCCATTTTTACGCTTACGAAAACCCGCGGCGCTTGAATTAAAACGCTCGCGCTTGCACGCCCGAAGCAGGTTTGGCTTTCCCGCGAGCTTTTCCAAGGAAAATCCTTGACACCCGGGTGGAGTTAATCGAGCGCATGTTCACGTATGTTCGCAGTTGCACCTCCCGTGGTCAAGCCGAAATAAGTCGAGGATTTATGTAGACAGCCTGAACGGACGAAAGGATGGGAGGCGCTGTCGACGATAAACCCGGGCTGGAAGCCGGCTGGGACGATGATTCCGCATCCCCCGAGATTAAAAAAACAAAACCCAAAAAAGTGTCCTTATCGCGAGTGACAATAATCCCGATACGGTGTTCACTGAACTGTCCCTACCGGATCCTCCTAGTGATTCCAAATAGATAAAACCGCGAGCGCCGAGTCCAGAGGGACACGAATCGCGGTACCGTAACTTTTCATAATTCTCCACGTTTTTCGGAAATCAAAATTTAATTCTTCTGTCCCTAATCTTTAATTTTACAATTTTTTAAATACCTGCGACTTCGACACAGTTTTCTGGGCTGTACCGTTAAGTGCTTTCTTGTTTTCTTGACTTTCTTTACATTTTCCTCCCTCCCCTCTGAGGTTATTTCTATTTTTTAAGTAGGTAGAAAATGAAGGCAAGTTTCCCTGATCTTGTATTCACATTTCATCGAGGTTTTTTTTTTTTAATTGGAAGTAGATTGTTTTTTGTTCGTTGCGTTGGTTGAGTTCTTGGTTTCGAGTCTTGGGTCGAATCGAGATTGAGGAGTCAATTCAACGGGATCAAAGATTTCGGAAACTATTGTATATATATAAATAAATATGTCTTCTGGGTATGTGTATCCATTATTGTGGATATACATACGCGTTTTTAGCAAAAAATTCATCAATTTCACGTTCTCGCGACGAGTTCGTGCAATATTGAGAATTAATATCTTTATCCTTGATTGTTGTAATAGTGTACGTGTCGAGCCACTTTTGGGAATTTTCCGAATTTACAGTATTTTACGACAGTCATTGACATTTTCGAATATTCACGATTTGGACAGATTACAAAGATTCGGTTGGTTATGGAACTTGAAAAATGACGTGAAATAATAACAGTTTCCCGAACATTTAGAGTGATATGTGATTTTTGTCATGAAATCATTGTGATATAACGAAAGGAGTAAGGGTTTACAATGGTACGAAAATAACATGGATGTGTAAATAAAATTTACTTGTTATGCAACTTTAGCAGTGTTCAGAATTATACTGCCGTTTTATGTCGGAAAATTTGTCAATACTTCGCGCAAAGAAACGTATATTAACGATAGTTTTTGTCTTGTTGAATGATTTATCTAATGACATGTATAAAAGTTTCAACATTTCCACAGGACGTATCCAACGATCGAATTATGTTATTGGAATGAAAATTTTATGTTCACGAAAATTGTACCATAACAAGTACTTGTAATAAACGATAATTATTGATCCGATTTGGTGACATTTTTTTTCTGCATGTATAAAGATCGATTTTTTAAATGTTTTTTCAAAACTTTTCGTCCCAAAAAAACTTGTTTCGAGGTGTAACAATTTGTTTATAAAATTTAATCGACTGATTTCGTAGATAACTATTTACATTTAAAATTTTTTAACAGTATGTTATATTATTTGTTCAAACTGTCATGTGAAAATTTTATATAATTATCAGTTATGTTATTATTTAATTATCATTTCTTAAAATATCAAAACTTAAGTTTTTCCAAAACATTTTATTAGAAAAAAACTTGTTTCGAAATTCAATCATTTGTTTATAAAATTGAATCGATTGATTTCACGATTAATTATTTACATAGAAAATTTTGTCAACAGTATGTTATTTTGTTTATTCAAACTGTCATATGAAAAATTTTCATAATTATCAGTTAATTATTAAACTATCATTTCTTGAGATGTCAAAATTTTAGTTTTTCCGAAGCTTTTTGTCCCAAAAAAACTTGTTTTGAAGTTTAACAATTTGTTTATAAAATTAAATCGATCGATTTTGCATTTAATTATATACATAGAAAATTTCTAGACAATATTTTATATTGTTTATTTAAACTGTCATGTGAAAATTTTTCATAAATATTTGTTAATTAAAAATTATTCAACTATCATTTCTTAAGATATCAAAATTTAAGTTTTTCCAAAACTCTATATCAGATAAAAACTTTGCTTCGAAGTCCAAAAATTTGTTTATAAAATCGAATTGACCGATTTCGCGATTAATTATTTACAAAGAAAATTATTTAACAGTGTGTTATATTGTTTATTCAAACTGCCACGTGAAAATTTTTCATAACTATTTGTAAATCATTCAACTATCATTTCTTGAGATATTAAAATAAAAGTTTTTCCGAAACTTTTTGTTCCAAATAAATTTTTTTTTCGAAATCTAATAATTTGTTTATAAAATTAAATCAATTGTTTCACGATTCATTACTCACATAGAAAATTTTTTAATGGTATTTTATTTTGTTTACTTAAACTGTCACGTGTGAATTTTGCTTACTTATCAATAAATTATTCAACTATCATTTTTTCAGACATCAAAATTTTTCAGTGTTAGTAAAGATTTTTTAAAATTTTATTTAGTCTGTTGATAACAAGGGAACATGACGATCTACAAAAAAAACAATTATACAATGTATACTATATGAAAATTACTTATTGTTTAGTAACAATTTGACGACATACTTGAAAAATATTGTTTATAACATACAATTCGAAGACTGCGCATTTCACATAATCACTTATTTCATTAATCTCAATATTCGGATTGAATATACGCAATTCCGTTAGTGTAAATTTATGTTTGATTACAGTATAATCAATTATTTTCCAACGAGCTAACAAATATAACGCCGCAAATGTAAATGGTTTTTTTTGACATATTTTTAGATGTGGACACGCCTTCCATATATACTGCGTCAATCTGGTTTTAAATGCATCGTTATTCGGAAATACATTGCTGTTCGTTGTTATTACTATTGGTGTTCATGTGATTACAACGTCTGATTCATATTTAATTCTCGCTGGACATTGATCTCCTCCAAATAACATTTTTAATGTTTCTTCAGCGCCTGCTTCGAAGTTAGGTTCATTCCAATATAAAACTCGTTTATTCGCACAATCTTGTAAAGGAAATGATGTGTTTCTATTCCAATTATTCATAACGCCAAAATTTACCATACAATGAATAAATGCGTCTATAAAAAAATTTTTACCAGCATTCGGCGGACTTAGTGTAAAAAATGCATTTAATTTTGGTATTTTCTTATCTAAGCAATTATATAAATCTTTCAAAAATGCGTATAAACTCTTTTTGAAGTATTATCAAATTGATAAAATAATAATGCTTCCATGTTAGCAATCGAGTCTTCTATATTATAATAATATTCGTTAACGTTCTCTGTAGCAAAGAAAAGAGATTGTGGATCAACGTTTAAAAAATGTTCGAAAATTTCAATAATGGTTTTATCATTATAATATGATTCATGTTCTTTTAATATAATTTGAAAATAATTTTTTTTACGATCGTGATACTTATACGGCGAACGTAACCAAACTCGCGAAGTAAAAATAGCTTTAGGCGGAGAGAACACTACTCCTTGAAGCCATGTGAGGACGTTTTTCTTTTTTGCTTGGGAAGATCCAAACTGTCGTCCTCGCTCTCGCTCGTCTTTGAGTGTTTCTTCTTCTTCTTCTTCTTCTTCGGAACTTCCTCGACCGGTTCTTTCAATTTGAATGTCTGTCGACGTTCCAGCTCCATATCTCCGCATAAACTCTGTATCTTCTTTGCAAGTTTCAAGCCCAGAACATATACCTGATGGTTGAACGTCGGTGTTACGTACTTCATCCTCAAGTCGTACGCTTTCCATCCTTCTTGCGAGTCTACTTTGGTTACTCGGGATACGGTTCCTATATTTATCTCCACAATATTCATATCAGGTGTAGCCGCATACTTCGAACAGGATAATCCTTCGCCCGTCCGAGTCGAGATAACAGAGGAGATTAAGGGCGTGCTCTTGCGAAAATTCCGACGAGAACGTTGTACGTCGATGATAGCGTCCAGATCCACATCTGAATCGGAACTTGATGCTGTGTCCTCCGTTTTTATGTTTTTCGGTCCTCTTTTGCGTGATTTCTCCAATTTCTCGGATTCTTTTGCATCTGCAGCATCCGCTTGACCATTCGCAGTCATGGATGACGTGGTAGTGGTTGCCATGAGTCGCAATGATAAAAAAGGCACCTCTGTAATGATGTCGTGACACTTCGCAAACATCTCGATCACATCCTCCGTCAATTCGTCCGTATACATCATGTTTTCTGATATGTGACTTGCGAATTCCGCCCAACAAGATACCTCTGATTTCTTTAGCGCTTCCTGAAGTGAGCTTAGGTCGTCGTTCCACTCGGTTACTAGTATTCGTATCCACTCCCATGGTTGAAGACCCATTTGGTTGTCCGGTGGTGGATCTAGATGTTGTTGTGCGTTCTTCAATAACATTTTCAGCACTTGATTGATTTCCATTATTGAAAGATTCAGATCTTTCTGATGTGTTATAATCACTTTCAACAATTCTAACGATTTCATCGTCGAATTCAAAGTCTTCGATTTCACTGTCCAAAATACCTTCACAGGCAGCAGCAAGTAAATCGTCTATAACACTCGAATGTTCCATTCGTACTGATTTCTCTTAGCGTTGCGCAGCTTTTAAATACTCTTTCGTATTATGTACAGTAGTACATAAGAAGCGTAGTACCTACCGCACACATATCTCCAGATCCGTGACTATGCGAGTGTAAATAAATTCCTTATACCACTGCTCTGCCCCGCTGCGCCTCTATACCATGATCATGGCCTTCGGCCGATCGGCGAGGCGCAGCGGGGTAGAGCTTGAAATTGTTTTTCATACTACGTGTCAACAAAAAAATCAGAAATAGGTTAAATTTCACTTTATTTTTAATCATTCCCTTACATACAATTTACACAATGTTTGCATGAAGTTTATGCAAACAGCTAAAATACAATAAACAATTTGACTATACTCTTCTTATTGGTGATAACTTTTTTTTAACTCTGTTATATTCAGAAAAAATTACTTCAGAAATTAAATTTCACTCAATTTCATTCTTCAAACTCAAGACATCGAAAAAAAAAATTTGTAGAAAAAGATTCTTGGAATATATCTGGACTTTGGAAAGTATTTGTAGGAAAAATTAATTCTAACCACTCATTTTTTGGGAATGTATAATTAGGGAAAAGTGGGGTAATGACGGCATAGTTTTCATTCAGCATCAAAACACATCTAAAAATTGACATTTTGGATCAAACGAAAGTTAAGATAACAAGTGTAACTCAAATGCTAACAAATTATATCGGCAGATTTAAAAAATTTTGATTCAAACTAAAAAAAATTAGAATCTTTAAAAAAAGTTGGTTTGAGTCATTTCGAAAAATGGTGGGGCAATGACGGCCACTCTCAAAAACCAACAAAAAATCGCACAAACATCAACACAAATCGCTGTGAATACTTAATGAAGGCTCTGTGAAAGAAAACAAATGGAAATTCGACATTTTTGTCATTGTAACTTTATTGATAGCTCACAAAAAGCGCAAGAGAAATAAAAAGGAAACATATTGAAAAAAATGCCTTAAACTTAGAATGCAACGACATTAATT
>JAPYZL010021281.1:0-13429 GCA_030522825.1 Platygaster orseoliae
CAACTTTTTTTAAATAATTTGATACTGTTTTCATCGTTAGACCTTCCTAAACAAAAGTAAACAAAAATTATGTTGATATCTTGAAAAATGACTGTGCAGTGGCGATTTAAGTTTTAAAAAACATGGATTTTTCGATTGAAAAATAACCAGTTTTTATTGTTTTTAACGAAAACTATAATGTTTACGAAAAAAGTTCGAAGAAGTAAATGCATTCTTTTTTTGAAAGCTATAGAGTGGTATTTTTCATTTTTCCGATTTCGGACTTTTGATTTTGACTCTGAATGTCACCGCGCGGACCTTACTTTTACCCATTTTCGAGCGCTCAGCGAGTTATTGCATCCAGATGCTCAATTTTTCATTTGTTCTTTGTTGTATTAGTAAATGAATTGCGAACGGTGATTGAAACTAAAAAAAATGTTATATTATTCAACATGAAATTTTTCAGAAAAAAAAAGAATTTTATAATACTGTGTATATAACCACCCCCCTCCCCCCTACTCTGAACATAGCCAATGTATAAACGTTAGAATTAATAAAAAATTGATTGAAATTATATAATTGCAAGAGAACCTTATGTAAAAAGTGAGATACAAAAGCACTGAAATCAGTACTGAATTAAAAAGGGATTTTGTTTCCGCATTTCATGCAAATAAAGTGGCCATTTCTACGCATGCATGGGAAAAACTCAATTTTTTGAATTTAAAAAATCGCCTTTTTTGGGAAAAATATCACTAACTGTAAAAATTTTTTTTTTTGTAAAATCCTTCGTTCACGCTCTAGCTACTGTAAGCGTGTACAAATAACTCCTTAAAATTTCAAATTAATTGATGTAGTGGTTAGCAAGATATCGTGCTCACCGCGATGGCACTTTTTAAAAACAAGTTCTGCGGCAAGGAGTGTACCTTCCCCAATATTCCGAATTTTCACTCGAAATTTTATACACAAACTTTATGAAACTTTTTATCGCGTTTGAATAAAACTATGGTAACATGATTTCAATAAAATAATTCAAAACCATGTATGTATTTTCTAGAGAAATAGGTACATAACCCCTTAAGGGGGAAGTTTATGTAAACAGCCGGAAAATTGCCCATGTTTCTACTTTTTTTCAACAGTAAAAAGATGGCCGATTGTTACTAAATTTTTGCGTGTTTTTTATTTACTACTTAAGTACAATTGGTAATTTTTTCATATAATAGTACATTGTGTGTTAAGGGGCGAAAACAGCCGATTGGAATGAGTGTGGAGTTTGCCGCTTGAGCGAAGCGAAGGCGGCAATTACACGAATCACATCAGTGGTCTGACTTCAGACCACTAATGAGTTACGGTGCGATATCTCCGCGATTTTTCAGTTTTTTTATGTGTAAAATCACCAATTGTACTTGAATAATACATGATAAACATAAAAAATTCAGTAACAATCGGCCATATATTTTTTGTTGAGAAAAAAAATACAAATATAAGCAATTTTCCAGCCGTTTACATAGACTTCCTCCTTAAATTGAGCAACTCAAAATTCACAGAATACAATTTCCTACTCACGGAATTCAGAGCAGGACAAAATGTTGCAATTGTAGTTTCCAAATTCAACTGATAACTAATTTTTTCCGTCGAGGCTCGCGTTTGTATCATTCGTGAAGATCTCAAACGTGTTCCCAGCCAGATTTTTGAAAATTCAGTATTTGCGAGACGAAGACTATCGCAAAGCAATAAAAAAGTAATTTTTTTCTTTACCATAAATCATCAAAGAACGTACATGCGCATTTTTTTTCTTTGTAATTTTTGCTTCGTGAAAATGAATAATCAATACCAGTACATAAAAATACAGATGACGAAGAAATTTCATAATTGAAAAATTTTTTACAGTCTTTTTTTACAATAGTTACAAAATTCGATATCCGAGAAAATCATCTTTTCACGTACGAATATTTGCATGACAAGCAAATGGAATAAAAAAAAAAAATTATTAACATCTGTGGCCTTGGTTTTTTACTTCATTGTTAAAATAATCTGCAAATTCTGTTTGAGTGCAAGATTTTATTGTCAAAATATATTTATTTTTAGATGTAGGAAGGAAAAAATACGAATAAAGCATTTTTCAATAGTACATTACGTGACTAGGGTCTTGACGGAATTTCACTGACTCAGCGACAACGTAGAACCTCGTAAAAAATATCTTCGAGGCCCTAGCCACGTAATGTACTATTTCATCTTAGTTTACACTAGTTGAGTTTGACAGTTCTTTTTCGAGTTTTTTTTTATTCATTTTATTAATCTTGACTGAGATTATTGATTATGTAGCATATAATTATAATAAGAAATAGTTATTCTATGGCATTAGTCAAAATTAACAGTTAATTTTAAAAAATTTTAAAAACTCAGATGATGTTATTTTACTTTTTCATTCGTGTATCTATGTAGTCAATAATTTCATTTTCTACTTAATTGAAAGAAATAATGCATCAATGAATTTCGCATTTTTTGTAGGTTAAAAGTTGGGTCAAGGAATTGAAAAAAATGCTGGGCAACGAAGTTTGTTTGACCATAGCAGGAAACAAGACTGACCTTGAAAAAAACAGGAACGTCAGTGTGGAAGAAGCAGAAGAGTAAGAAATAATATTTTATATGTAAACAGAATTTTTTCTTGAATCCAGCAATATAATAAATAGCTTTTTTCTATACCATTGATGAGGTTTATAAATTTATAAATAACGTAATGCCTTTTATCTTAATAAATTTTATAAATATTGTTACATATTTTATGAAAAATATTTTATTAATGAATTTTATATTTTTTTAAATAAAATAAATTAATTAATATATTATTATATATTTGATACTTTATATATTTAATTTTATATATTAACAAATTGTATTGCTTCATTCAAAATCATTTCATACCCAGTGACGAAAGAAGAAAAAATTCTTATGAATTTTATATATTTTATGAATATCGTAACACTTTTCATTTCAATGATCTAGATATGCGAAACAAGTTGGGGCTGTACATTTCCTAACTTCGGCCAAAGTGAACCAAAACATCGAAGAAATGTTCCTCGACCTAACCAGGAGAATGACCGAACACGCCGAAGAAGCGGAACAAAAATCCTCCTTGACAAGGAACAACAGCACGCGTCGCAACGTCGTCGTCGTCGAGGACGAAAGCGAGAACAGTCAACCCCAGAAGAGTTCGTGCTGTGGATCGTCTTCGCAGAGCTCGTAACTCATTGTGGTTTTATAACATATTCGTGTACATACTTGAATACTTCGCTATAATGTAATGGAGTTCTTCTTTGCGAAAAGAAACGATATTAGTTATACCCAATGCAGCTGTGCAAAAAAGTTGTTTTGTAATCGGAGTTTAATATTGTTTTATGAATTTATGAAAGATTTACACGAATTATTTTGTACATACGGAAAAACACGTTTATTCATGAATAAATTTGAATGAAATGAACATTGTGTTTTATACAAACCTTTCGTTTATTGCTATATAAACAATCGTTCACATTCAAAGGTATACAAGATAACAAAAGGAAAAAAACATTGTAAATCATAAATGCCGTAATACTTTCTACTTCCATTTTTTTCATTGTTCCCTGTATTAATTGTCAATTTCTAGACATTGTTAATCACAAGTTACGCACGGTTGTGTGATCGCGAAGCACGAACGCGTGGTGCAACGACAAAGTTTTCCCCTTCGTGTTTTTTATATGATTCCTTTTTTTCATACTCGATGATACAAATAAATAATCTGTTATCACAAAAATAGGGTTTGGTTCCAACAGTGTTTTGACTAGATTCTATGAATTGTTTGGATCGAAAACTTTGCGCTTTGCACTCCTCGATCGTACGTCACAAATTCTTGGTGTTATGACACGATTATTGAAACACAAAGGAAAAAAAAAAATACCCAAGGGTGAAAAGTTAATTTGAACGCGATTCCCACTCAGAGTTTGACATTTTAGTAAATAACTTTCGTTGCGAAATGAAAAAACGCTGAACGGAAAGTGCGTTCGGTGAGTGCGAAAACGCTACGACTCGAATAACAATTAACATACTCTATTTTTAATATTCATATAATTTTTAGTCAAAAATTCATTGATCTCTTTAATAATGAATATTTTTTTAGTCGATATTTTTATACACATATTCGTGTTTCCTAATATTTACAGAATATATTATATACTTGCATCACTAAGTTTGACCGTAAGGGATTCTGAAAAACTACTCTGAAAATTTAAAATGGGAATATTTCAACTTTAAAGTTTTTAATTCGTTACTCAACTCTTTTGTTGTATTTTTTACTATTTGCAATTTCCGAAGATTGTCAACTTTTTAAAACATGACTAAAAAGATCCAGTAAATTCTTTTAAAAAAACTTACTTCATGAGTAAACTATGATTTTGGAAAAAGTAAAAAATACTATTTTTTATTGTAAGTATAATTATTTTTCCATCACTAAAAACCTCTTTTGAACAAAAAACACTTCGCTGTAGTTTTTCAAAATCCGTCAGGGAACATCAAAAATTCGTGAAATCCTTCAATATATTAAATTTAAATCAGTCATGGTTTGGTTTTCAAAAACGAAAAAACCAACCAAAAGTTTGGAATGTGTGCAAATGAAATTCTGATTTTCTTCAAAATATGATAAAGTTCGCAGACTCCAGAAAGTCAAAAAATGAAAAATAATATCACCGTCTAAAAAGTTTAAAAAATCAAGAATTTATTTAATTTATCAAAAAATTTTTACTGATTTAAGGTGAGGGGATCGCTGTTGACGTGCGAGAAAGACGCAGAGAATGGAGAGCGCGTGAGTGGAAAGGAGACGGGGAGGTGAAAGTGAACCCCTCGCCTTAAAGTGTTCTGAATAAAAAAAATACAAACGCACTTTAAAAAAAAACATTGAAATTCCAGAGTCTGCGAATCGCAGTTGTAAAAATCACTCGATAATAAATAAAATTCTCGTCAATCGTGTAACCTCCCATACATCTTTGGTATGCAGCCACAAAATCATCGACAAAACACATACTCTCTGTTAAATTAAGTTATCGTTACACACTTGCATCACAATATTATGCATACGTGCGATTTATGCGAAATTCAACATAAAAAATATCCTGTTGGCGTGAAAAAATAGAATCGAGTTGGAAATACTTGTACAAAACTCGTATCGTTAACCTTCTCAAAAAAATGCTTCTCTCTTTATAAAAAGGAGCGTTCGTCGAACTCGGTTACATTTTTTCTTCTCGTCTTCTAGAATATCGAGTCTTTCGTAACAATGATCGTTTGGAATGAACAGCGATGATAAACCTAGTACGCTTTTTCAGCAAATAGGCCCAAATGGTTAGATGATAAATATTTTATCCTGGTAAGTAAAAACGAAATCAACGAATTGGTTGATGGGCCCTATCGCTGAAAGTGACATTCCAGCGCCGACCCTTTGGGGGGCACGAACAAGGTTTGGTCCGAAAACGACGGCGAGATTGCTCGAGGTCATTTTGTTCAGATCACATCTATCCATCACCTGAATATCCAGATTTTTATTTTAGTACCATTAACCATTTTAACCCATTAACGCCCAACTGGATACTTCTTCTACACTCTTTTCAACAGGTTTTTTTCGGTATCTAATAAGATGTTAAAAAAATCGAGACTAGTCTACATTTATGTAAAACTTTCTCAGCTTTTGATTGGTGCAATCAGATTTGCAAAAAAATGCATATTAAACAAGTATCATAAGTTAATCCAACAAAAAACACGAAAATTTTAAAAAAAAAAAAATTTTTTTTTAACCCATTAACGCCCAACTGAACACTTCTTCTACACTCTTTTCAACGGGTTTTTTTCGGTATCTAATCAGATGTTGAAAAAATCGAGACTAGTCTAAATTTATGTAAAATTTTCTCAGCTTTTTATTAATGCAATCAGATTTGAAAAAAATACATATTAAACAAGTATCATATGTTAATCTAACAAAAAACACGAAATTTTAGAATAAATTTTTGTTTTTTAATACTTTCACATTGAAATCGATATTCAAAACCTCAAATTTCAAAATGGAAGCATCCAAAATGGTAGCTTATTTCCCATTTTTTTTTTTTTTTTGTTCATTTTGACACTTTTGAATGAAGCAACTTATCAATGTTAAATGTTCACAAATATTTGTATACATGGATTTTTTGGGTCACAGATCATGCATCTGTTATTTTACAATTTCACAAATTCAAAATAGACCCTGCTGAGAAAAACTGATAAGATTTCGATCAGTTTTCATCATTTCACAGAAGGTTGCTCAAATTGTGTATCAATTTTCATCAGTTTTGATAAGGTTGCAGAAAATACCAAGTTATTTTCATCATTTTACATCAGTTTTCATAAGGTTTAGTTTGATGCTGGAAAAACCAAGTTTTTTTACATAATTCTACAGCATTTTCCAGAAAATTCAGTTTAAGGGTAAAAAACCAAGTTTTTTACATCAGTTTTCATCAACTTTTATAAGGTTAGAGAAAATACTGTTGTATTTTATTATAACTTATAGAAGAACTTATTCTAGTTATTAGTTATTTATTTATTTAGTTAGTTATTAGTTAGTTAAGTTATTCTCTACTATTTTACATCAGTTTTCATAACTTTTTTTCATAAATTTATTGAAACTGTGTCATATTTTTTCACACAAATATTATTCAAAGTATATAATTTTTCATCGTAAAAATAAGAGACAATAACGTGATGTAAATTGATGAAAAATGATCCAGTTCAAAATATACATCATATTTTATCATTTTTTTCAGCAGGGGGGGGCCAAAATTTTATAAAATCATTCAAATTCTATGAAAATTAGTAAACGCGGGTTTTTTTGGGTCGTAGATCTTGAATCTGTTATCGGATTTTACAAATTCAAAATGGCGGCAAAAAAAAGTGAAAATTATCAATTTCCATAAGAATCAGTATATGAGTGTTTTTTGATCGCTGTTCATGAACCCGCCATCAAAATTCAAAATAACAGATCCAGTTTTCATTAAAATTTGATGATTTTGTGACATTTCAGCCACCATTTTGAGTTTGTGAATTTTGATGACAGATTCATGATCAGTGATCAAAAAAAATCCTCATGTACTGATTTTTATGAAAATTTTATGATTTTTGCATTTTTTGGCCGCCATGTTGAATTTATCATATCCGCCATTTTGAATTTGTAAGATCTGACAACAGATTCATGATCAACGACCCAAAAAACCTCCGTATACTAATTTTTATAGAATTTGAATGATTTTGTAAAATTTTAGCCGCCATTTTGAATTTTAAAAATTTGATAACAGATTCATGATCTGCGACCCAAAAAATATTTGTGAACATTCAACAATGAGAGTTGCTTTATTTAAAAGTTTCAAAATAAACAAAAAAAAGTTGGCTTTAAGCCGCCATTTTGGATGCTGCAATTTTGAAATTTGAGGAACCAACCCATAGGTTTTGAAGATTAAAGTCTATAGACACAAAAAATGTACGAAGTTGAGGTTTTCAATAGCGATTTCGATGTAAAAGTATTTGCACAAAAATTTTTTTCCAAAATTTCGTGTTTGGTGTTAGATAAACTTGTGTAACTTGTTTAATATGCATTTTTTTGCAAATCTAATTGCATTAATCAAAAGCTGAGAAAATATTACATAAATATAAACAATTCTCGATTTTTTTAACGTCTGATAAGTTACCGAAAAGAACCTGTTGAGAAGAGTGTAGAAGAAGACTCAAAATCGAGTAACTCCATTAAATTTATTTATATAAATTATAATAATAATAATAAGTTATTATTTATATATTTATTTAATTCCATTAAATACTTGTTTAACTCGAAAACTTTACTTACCCTTGATAAAAACTGTACAATATACTTGAGAAGATGATAATTGTCTTCTGGCAACTTTTCAAGTATCAAAATCTTTACTCGTCGTGGACGCTCATCCTTCGGCAAAGCTAAAAAATGAAAAAATATATATATATATGATAACTTTTCAGCGCAAAATAATTATTTTTGTAATATTAAATAGAAATTGCAAAATAGAAGTAATATCTTAGGAGACCCCCACTTTTCTAAAAGTTTTTCTACGTACGCCCCTGAAACTCTGTACACTATCGCGCAAAAGTATAAGGACATCATCGAAAAAATCTATTTTTTGAGTTTACGATTGTTTTTTATTGTGTTCAACAGAATTTTATGAGTCTTGTATATAAACTATAAAATAGACTTTTTTGCCATGATTTACCTACATTTTCAACAAATTAGCTAATTATTTTTAGTCAAAATGTTGGAATTATAAAGGAACCAAAAATATTTATTTCTAAGTAGCATCATTTTTGCGCTGTAAAATAAATAATTTATTTTTATGGAAAATTTATTTATATCGATTGATATTAATTGAATTTATTATTTTAATATATTTCAATAAATAAGCGCATATAATCTTTGGTATTTTTAAATATTTTCATACAAAGTTTTCCTGTAATGAACATACATAAATCATAACAAAAAAGTCTATTGTCTAGTTTTTATACAATATTTAATCATAAAATGCTATTTAACAAAATAAAAAAACAAGCAGAAACCCAAAAACTATATATTTTTTCGATCATGTCCTTATACTTTTGCACGATGGTGTACATATAATTTGAACTGCTGAAGAAGAGCTCATTACTTTGGAACATGGTTATTTCGTCATAGAGATCGTATGTCATAAGAGGTTCCTCCAGTTCTCGAAGAAACGTCTTTAATAGCACCGCAGCGATGTGCGCATCCCCTTGAAAATCCACTGGCAGTCCTTGATTACACCGAGCTTGGAGCTCTTTGATCGCCGCCACATTTGCAGATCTTCTAAAGATTCCTTCTGTTTCTAATGCTGCAAACAAATGAAAAAAAGCCACTAGTCAAACTTTATTAATTTTTACCATGATGAAGTTATTTTCAGAAAATTTTGGTGTTTGCATGTAAAAGTTTAAAAACTTGACCGATAACATTTTTTTAACGAAATCCATAAGGCACGTATTTTTTTTTTTTTTTTTTTTTTTTTTTTTTTTTTTTTTTTTTTTTTTTTTTTTTTTTTTTTTTTTTTTTTTTTTTTTTTTTTTTTTTTTTTTTTTTAAAATTTCAGAATTTTAAAAAAATTAAAAAACTGAAAATTTTCTTAATAGTCGATAATTTTATAAGTAGACAGTCTAAATTTTGTATATTGTGATCATTTATCATATTTTTTGGAAAAGTGTATGGTTTTTTTTTAATTTTATGTGAAAATTTCAAAAATTTGGAAG
Source organism: Platygaster orseoliae (assembly GCA_030522825.1). Lineage (NCBI taxonomy): Eukaryota > Metazoa > Arthropoda > Insecta > Hymenoptera > Platygastridae > Platygaster > Platygaster orseoliae. The sequence goes on from JAPYZL010021281.1 coordinate 9,304, forward strand.
TACTGAAAAATTACGAAAAATTATTATGAGTTACATAAATTTTAATGAATATTTTTCAATTACTATTGTTAAAATATAAAGAAAATGAAAAAGCGTTGGGATAATTCTACAGATTGTTGTAAATTCGATGAAATTCGAATAATTTGTTGAATTTCAGATAATGTTGATAGACTTTGTACATCGTGAAAAATTTTTAAATTCCGAAAAATTACTATACATTTTTAAATATCAAAAAATGTTTCATCATACGGATACAGTTAAAAATTTAACTATAAAAGTTATAAGTTAGTTAAAATTTAATTATTAATTTTAAAAATACTCTAGACCATAATATAACTTTGAGAAATGATATTTTTTGGAAAAAAAATGTTTTTTTTTAATTTTATGAAAAAAATTCAAAAAATTAGAAGTATTGAAAAATTACGAAAAATTATTATGATTTACACAAATTTTAATGAATATTTTTCGATTACTATTGTTAAAATATAAAGAAAATGAAAAAGCGTTGGAATAATTCTCCAGATTGTTATAAATTCTATGAAATTCGAATAATTTGTTGAATTTCAGATAATGCTGATAAATGTTGTACATCGTGAAAAATTTTTAAATTGTGAAAAATTACAGAAACCATGTAACATAAATTTTTAAATATCAAAAAATGTTTCATCATACAGATACAGTCCAAAATTTTTGAAATTTTAAAAATAATCTAGACCATCATATAACTTTGAGAAATGATATTTTTTGAAAAAAAAAAAAATGTTTTTTCTTTAATTTTATAAAAAAAATTCAAAAACTTGAAAGTGTTGAAAAGTTACGAAAAATTATTACGAGTTACACAAATTTTAATGAATATTTTTCGATTATAATTGTTAAAATATAAAGAAAATGACACGGCCTTGGGATATTTATCCAAATTGTCGTAAATTCTATGAAATTTGAATTATTTGTTGAATTTCAGATAGTGTTGATAAACTTTGTACATCTTGAAAAATTTTTTAATTCTGAAAAATTCCGGAAACCGTGTAATATACTACATTTTTCAACATCAAAAAATGTTTCATCCTACGGATAACGTCCAAAATTTTCAAAGTTTTTAAAATAATCTAGACCATTATATAACTTTAAGAAATGTAAGATATTTTTTTTTTAATTTTAATCGTTCGGTTAAACTATAATTTAATAATTGATTGATTTTTGCGTGGTATTTTTAGGTATTTCATTTTCATATCGTTATCAAGTTTTTTGAAATCAAAAATTGATCCTCGGACGAAGATGTTATATAATTGTTAAAATTCAATTAAAATTTGGAGTTTCAGAACATTTTCACAAATTTCGTTAATGTTTAAAAATTACGGCAATTTCCAAAAACTAAAATTTGTAAGATTTTTTCCTTTTTTTTTTACATAAATTGAAAAAAATGTTGAAGAGTTTTGCATTTTACATGTGTTTTTTTTTTAATTTCTTGTTTATATTATTGTACATATGTTTTTCACAAGCATATCTCAAACATGTTACATGTAAACAATATTTTCCAAAATTGGAAGAATTTGGTTTTATAATATTTTTTGGACATCATATAATTTATTGGACATTGTAGTTTGGAAATTATTTTTTGGACATTACTATATTTAATCCAATTTCAGTTGTTTCGTTGTAGGAAATTTTCAAAAAATCTGCTGAAAGTTTAATTTTTAATAGTTCAATAACTTAACTGACAATTGTTTAATTATTATGATTTTTTTGAACGTCAAGTTTCAGTCTAACAAAAAAAATTTTTATTGTAAAAATTTCGACATTACATCAGTTTTTTCCATTTTTTTAACGAAGTATTTAAACGAACATTCAATATTTACCTCTATTTATAAATTATATTCGGGTATGTTCGGAAATATTCGAGTATTTTATCGGGTATGTTCGGAATTGTTCGAGGATGTTCGAAAATATTCGGTTATGTTCGGAAGTGTTCGTGTATGTTCGGGTATGTTCAGAAATATTCGATATATGTTCTCGGGTATTTTCGGAAATATTCGGGTATGTTCGGGAATGTTCGGAATTGTTCGGGAATGTTCGGAATTGTTCGGGTATGTTCAGAAGTGTTCGGGCATGTTCTTGAGTATGATCGGAATTGTCAGAGTATGTTTTCGGGTATTTTAACATACAGGAACATTACAAAATATCACAAAACGTCACAATTCAAAAAAATGTCAGAAAATGTCAGAAAATATCACAAAAAATTACTACCCTCAGGACCACTATCTCTCTTATCTTGTTTTTATTTATTTATCTATTATTTTTTTTTTTATTTATCTTTTTATTGATTTTTTTTCTTTAATTTATTCATCTACTATCTTATTTTGATTTATTTTATTTATCTCATCTGTTTATCTCGTAAATCTTACCATCAGGCGTGTCCAAAAACTCGACACACTGTCGCACTATTGGCGGAATTGGATCCCCTCCATTGTTTTCTTTAATGAACTGTAGACTCGCACCAAACTGCGTCGTACTTACAGGTGTCGCCACAGCACTTGGAGGTGGACTCGCCGGCAAATTTTTTTTATGCTTTAGCATTATTTGCTCGTCGTGTCTAAACACGTAACATAGTTATATCAGCTAATAATCAATTTCAAAAAACTTTCCAAAACTTCCATAATTTTCATATTCCAAAAGAACCTAAAAGATATCCAAACAACTCACTCTATAACTTGTTGGGGGATTAAGAGCTGGTCGAGATTCACGTACTGGGCCAGCTCCTCCAAATAATTGACATACATCATTTTTCGCCCGAACTTAGCACTGGAATAACTAGCCCAAGTGAGTTTCAATGTGATCCATCGATCATACCGTAAAATGTGAAAATTGCAAAATTTACCTTATGGCTGGTTTAAATATCTGCCATACAATTTTTATGAAATTCGTCGGGTGCACGAGGTACAAGGCTTTCAAATTTTTCTTGTATTTTCTGTCGAATGCTTTGTAAGCCTGCCAAAGCCACGACAAGGGTGGTTTGTTTTTCGAGTTGAGACCGCAATGAAAATAAATAAGACTGTAATCTTGTTCCACAAAAGTGTCCAACGTATGTGTTAGATATCTGAAAACAATCGATGCATTTTCTTCATGTGTTATATTTTTTCAACTTCAAAAAAGTTGAGGAATCGATGCTCTTTTTTTTATTTTTAGTTTTTCAATTACTGGGTTCTTCAGAGGTAAAAAAAAAGAAATTTCACGTTTGATAAGAAAACTACCTAAGGAGTTTGGCGTGATTGAAAGCCCCCTTAGCAATAGCAGGCAATTTGCAAGCCGACACAACTATGATTTTACGACCCGCGCTATCGTCGCCGACAACCTCGACGATTCCGAGCCTCGCGATATCGGAATAATCTTCTTCGTCGGAGAGTTCTTTATCAAGAACGGCAAGATCAGCCGCTAAAAAAAAATTCATATTTAAATAATGTTCATTAAGTTTACAACGTTGATAAAACACACGAAAATTTTTTTCTGAGATTTACCAAAAATAATGTGAAACCTAGAAAAAACTATTTTGACGAAGCCCCTAACAAGGAATTTTCTGAAAATTCAAGAATACAAAAATTCTGAGAATTCTGATTAAAACTTTGAAATTTCAATTCTATATTCAAAAAGCCTTATTCAAATTCTAAATTCAATAATTCATGAAAAATTTTTTTAATTCACTGAAAGAAAGAACAAATTGGAAAAATGCACTGTTAATTTTTACTGAATTATAAAAATTTGGATTTATATTCCTAAAATTAAATTATGAATTCAAGAAATCACCGAACTCACTGAAAAAATTCAAGAATTAAAAAATTCTGAAGTTTAAATTCTTAAGTTATAAATGCTGATTCAAATTCTAAAATTTAAATTCCAAATTCAAAAACTCTTATTCAAATTCTGAAATTTGAATTCTAAATTGAAAAATTCTGATTCAAATTCGAAATTCAAAAGTTCACTAAAAAAAATTCAAAAATTCATTGAAAGAAAAAATAAATTAGAAAAATTCACTGTGAATTTTTACTTAATTCTGAAAATTTTGATTTATATTATTATATTTATTTATATTTATATTTATATATTTATAAATATTTATTATAATATTATATAT